>JAEIIG010034160.1:0-11852 GCA_018904695.1 Drosophila parvula
CCAGTAGAGGCAGCAGCATCCAGCCTCCTGCCTCCTGTATGTCTGGGGTCGTGGCAGGGGGCCGTCTTCGGGTTCGTAATCTCTCGGCGAAAAGGAAAAGGTAATTTAGTAAATAATAGGGTCAAAGACAAATATTGTTGTGGGCTTTTGCCAATGAGGGAACGCTTTCGGCGTCTTTTGTGCGTGAAAAGCGTGCGTAAGTTGCTCTTTTGAGGCAATTGAGGACGATTAACTGGCAGGCAGGAAGGAGGGTTTTGTGGCACAATGATCCCAGCTAACCAGCTGACCCGCCGTACACACAATGCCCCAGTGTTTGCCCACATGTGTCTACGATACACGATTAGTTTGGGGTTTCGCACTCACAGGAGCACTCGCATTTTATTGGCTTTTCTTTTTCACAATTTTAAAACAAAATATAGGCGCACATTGACTTTTGAATACAAAAGGAGATGCTCCCCCTTTTTTGCAAACTTCTGACTTATATTATAATACCCTGCCAGCCATTTACTTATTTATTTATATTATATAATGATAAGACTTTAGTTAAAACTACAAGCTAACAAGGAGTTCACAAGCTATAGCTGCTTTGGCTCTCTGCTATTTTTTGAAATAAAGTGTTAGCGTGGGCACTGAGTCCATTATATTAATTTATCGGTATTTTCTGGATCCTTATCCTACCAGCATCACAATTTGTTAGATTTTTCATTAGATTCCTGTTAACAAAAGCAAAAAAACACATCAACTTGTACGTTATAGCGACAGAACTGTCATACAGTCAACAAATCCAAGAATAACATACATTTACATCAGCTTTACAGTAAATTAAACCACAGAAGTTGGTTGATTTAACCCACAAGAATTATTACAGTGTAGAAAACAAATACAGTATATATATAGAGTATTTTGTAAGATAACCACATGAAGAATATTCCTGCAGGGCTCGAGTATTTATCAGATTCAATTGAGGAGTGATATTGGACACCTCTTTTTTTAGGAGGATCCGAGAAACCCTAGCCATTTTTTGAGCATCCTACTAGAGCTGAGTAAACATCGATGTTTAAGGCGGATATATCGATGTTTACATATAAAAAAACATCGGAAACTTCGATACTTTTTTCCAGCTCTGCACCCTATTTTATATATAACATTACATTAATGTAGCAACCCGATCTGCCTTGGCACTCAGCACTCTGTATTCGTTGTCCTAGCCAAGTCCTGTACTGTGGGCCAAGGACCCTCTAAGAACACGAGTTGCTCAGACACTTAGTGCTGATTGAAGGGTTGCAGAGTGTCTCCGCCATTAGTTTGTACCAGCTGGCAGGAGTCCCCGGGACCAGGACTTACCCACTGCAGGAATTTCCATACATATATACATACGTATGTACATTGTTGGCAGTGATTTACCGCCAAGTCTAATGAAAACACCGAAGTTAAATCGTAGGTAAGACGTAAGTAAAGGCGGTCATCCCAAAAAAAAAAAAAGAAAAGTAATATTTTGCTTCGTTTTTTTTTTTTTTTTTAATGTAAGATTCTGCGGCTTTTAGCGGCTGACAGGAGGCGATGTTATGGTATGAGATTGGGGCAGGAGGATACAAAATGGGTGGGGGGAGTGGGCGTGGGAATGGGCAAAACTTGTTCTTTGATGCAACATTTTTTTTTTCGTTTTTTTTTTTATGTGCTCTACAAAGGAACGCCACACAGTCGGTGGTCGGGGCTCGTTCTCCGCCTCCGCCTCCGGATCCATAACAGGAGCTGGAGATGTTGCGACGGACATTAAGTAGTAGAATGTTGTCTTTATAACACTGTGAACACAAACACAAAGCGCCGGCGAAAAGGTCACAGCGTGCCCCCGGCGTCGGCAGCGGCAGCAAGTCAGGCCAAGGAAGGACCGCGTCGCGCACCCCGAGAAACAATTTTTCAATAAATTAGGTTTCTCAGCAGATTCCGCGTCGTTTGCCCCCACACCTCCGTTCATTTCCATTTCCATTTCCACTTTCTCATCCACTGCCACTTTTACTTCCTCGTCCATTTCCATCCCCACGGCCACTCGCGCGGCTTACACTTGGAAAAAATAAGCTAGAAATGGGCAACATTTTTTGTAACATTTTTTGTAATATTGTATATAAGTAGCTTTGATTAAGAAAAGAATTTTAAGTTAGTTAAAGGACTCTAAAAATGCTCATTTTAAGCCACAAGCTTACAAAGTGACCGCACAGGCGCCTTGATTACATTCTGTGCACGTGCGAGCAGAGGTCGGGCAGAGAATTTTGCCAAATTACAATTCAAATCAATGGGTTTTTTCTTATTTTTATTTATTTTATTTTCTATATATTTGGCTACCAATAAAATCATAACCAACTTTAATACGAATCTCTCTCAGAACTATTTGTTCTTAATCTTAATTTATGAGCAAAAAGTGTGCGTTGATTTTTTTAATTAAATTGAAATATGGAAACTGACAATATTTACTAAAATCACAGCCAATTTAACCTAAACTAAGCAGAGTTTTCTTTCAGTGCGCATTAAAGCAATTCATCCCATATTTGTTTTGGCTTCTTTGGTACGCAAAACGGGAAGAAAACTTTCGGCGGTCGTCCTGCCATCCTGTCGTCCACCCCAGGACGGGTCCAGTCTGGGGCCGGGAGCGGAATATGCTCGGCTGCAGAAGTCGCTGATTTATGCCCTTTTTAATGTGGCCAAAGTAAATGTCATTTAATTACACCCGATTTAATGGAATTTTACGAATTATCGGTACATTTTTGAGAAAACTTCCTGTCCGCAGTTGGCTTCCTTCCTTCCTTCCTTTCTGGCCCCCATCACCCCTGGCCGTTTAGCCGCCCCGACCATGGAATACAGCCGCAGGGGCCCAGAGTCGGAGTAGGAAAACTTTGGCAGGTCACAGGCCAACAAGACAACAACAACAAAAAAAAAAAACCAAACAAACAAAATAAAGCAAAACAAACAAAGGTCCAAGGAGACGCAGACGCGACACACACTTCAAAGGAATGCCGGGCATTTCTGGAGCGTCCAGGCATATTTGGTGCCCACTGCAGTGTATCCAGTTTCCATCTCCATCAACTTGTTTTGATTACCATTCAAAAAGCAGGGCGGCCAGGAAGTCAAGTGGAATGGCAAGGGATCTCGGGGGTAGCCGCAGAAAGTGAATTTTTGATTGTAATCTAATTTGAAATAATCACCGATTCCATAGGCGCACAGCCAGTGTTCATTTCTCAGGGTTCAATGGTTTTTTTTGGGGCAGAAATTTTAATATTTCTTGCCTTGATAGAATCTCAGCAAGTTCTACAAACAAAGAGGAAGGACTTCAAAATACTTAACTTACTCGAATCAATAGATTATAATATCATAGTCAGATACATTTACGTATGATTTCCATAAAAATCTGTATTGAATAACATTCCCCCTAATAATTGCAAAACAAAACTAAAGTAGTGCTAAAAATACGATTTCTGTGGCATTCCTGAATAGGGTTGACAGATAATATTTATATATTATATATCGATACTACATTGAGAATGAAAATATAAAAAAAGAATACAAGACGTAGTTTTAAAGATATTATAAACACAGACGATAAAAACAACAAATAAATTCAATAACATTTTCAAATATTTGTTGGTTATGTTCGATATCCTAGATATCTTAACGCTAAGTGCAATATTTTTCGATCTTTCCAATTGCGATGTATCAAAATTTAAGATATTTTCTCTTAGCATGATGTATCCACATGGTGTATTACACAACCATAGACATTTTATAGCGTTTTTCCTTCCTTTACGAAATATATATATACCGATATATTATCGAAATTTTACGCAAAACTCGTTATATAAAATCGAACTTAAATAAGTGCTATAAATTGATATTCTTTTCGATATACCGGAACAATATAATCTGTATATAATCGTTATAATATAATAATATATAATAAGACACAAATATATTAATCAAAATTGTTCACACATTTTGCTATCGACAGTTTATCGTTAAATGCGATATTTTTCGATATTTAAAATCTGTATATACGTGAGTTTACAATATTTTCAATATGATAGTAATGTCGATGTAGATATATTATATCGAACTTTTTCGCTCGATATTATAGTACAAACCTTCCCCTGATAGACCTCCACCCCTATCAAAAAGTAAAAAAAAAAGGAAAGAGAAACCTCGCTTAGCTGCTAGTCTCAAACACCACATCCTGGCACATCCTTAGAAGTAACATTATGGCGGAATTACCGAGAATCACATAATTGGCATAATCGGAGAGGTAATTAGGCGCTACTTGTGGCCGCCAATCTAATCACAGGTAATGTCCAAAAACAGCGATGAAAATCGTCGGTAAAAAAGCGGATAAAGAACACCAAAGCCGGGCAAATATTTCACACAGCACATGCCCCATGGTCACATCTGTCCCGGAACAGGCCAAAATTACATTACGGTCTCCACAAATGGGACACGCGGGGTGAATTGCATATTTCTGGGGACTGGGAAGTGGGTGTGGTTACCCAGGAACAGCTTTAAACAGCCTCGTCCCAAGCTGTTAGACGAAGGTAATTGCTATAAAATTGCTTTGTAATTGCTTACTACAAACAAATAGCCGTCACATTAATAAAAACGGAAAAACAAAAAATGTGTTGCTCAGAGCCATCCCGGTTTCCCCGGTTTTCCTCCCATCTTTTCCCAGAATCCGTAGAGTCCCTCTCTCGGCGCTGTGACGTGGGTCCAACAAAACACCGATCTATTTGGTGCCGGGGCGCTGAACCGCTTTATTTAATTAGACGCTCACAAACCAATTAATCAATTTGTGCCCCCACCCCACCCAGCTCCGCCCTCTTTTCAGGACCGTTCGAGGCTGGCTTCCAGTATCCGGTATCCGGTATACAGTAAACACCACCCACCCGCGCACTTGTCCTGTTCCTGGCATTGTCAATGTCAAATTATGTACACTTTTATGCTAAAATAAAGTGATGCCCAGCCCGGGCTGCCTGGCAGCACAGAACAGAGTACAAAAATGTAATGAAGAGTAACTTTCGCATAATGCAGCGAAAAATAAATAGAATCCTGTTAAGACCATTTATCACTCGACAATTTGTACGATCCCAATTTTGTGTTGCCGCGAACGTGAAATTATTTACAGAGGACTGATTTCACCCTCTTGAAATTGTTAACCGCATTTCGTGTAATGCCCACGCACACAACGCTCTGCGAGTTATTCTGCAAAAATATTTACACAGTCGCTTAGTCCTCGCAGGCCGCGGTCCTTGGTCCTTGGTCCTCGGTCCTCGGTCCTTGGAACCATTCAAAAGTATCATTAAGAAGTCTGTCTTTGATTTCTTTTTGAGTCAGCGCTGTTCCCTTAAACTTTGAAGTGACGAAATGCTTGTCGCCGATTTCTGCTTCAAAATTGGCATTTAATGCTCATTTACAACAGAAAACGCGTGTTAACAAGCTGAATTAGCGACTACACTGAATAAATATTTTAAGGTCAGGTAGAATTATTGGAAATCATATTATACACTATCTTTTTAAATAATGTTTTCGATGTTAATAGTCTTTTATATCTCTGATATCATTAATTATATTCTATGTTGGCTTAGGTCCTTTTACTTCTTCCTTTAGCAAGAAAGTATCTTACATTTACGAGTTGAAATAATTCCAATCTTGAAACCTTAAAAAGTGTGCCACAATTATGCTGTTATGGTGCTATGATAAGGCATTAACCATTTTATTAATAACATTACATTAATTATATAATATTTGGAAGTGTAGGTAACATAGTTGAATGGCTCGCCCTTAGGCATAATAGTAAAACCACTTTAATAAGTAAAACCACTTTAATTTCTTAGCAGTTATCGAATTATTATTGTAGTTTTAGCTGAATTTCTGTTGCTAAAGATTAAAAATATCAATGGTCTGAGTGCGCAATACATAACTATATATTTCTGTTACCCTCGTCCAAAAACTCCTACAGTAATATTAAATATATTTATACTAAGCAACATTCAGACAGCACGCCAATAGTTAATTTTCTCGTAAACTTTATCTATACTATTCTCCTATCGCGCCTACTAACATCTAACCCTAACAAGCACGTGCTTGATGTTGCAAGGGCCACTTGAGTGTACTGACCGTAGTGCATGAAGGTCTAAAAATTCATATAGATTTATTAAATTAATTGTTTAAGCAGCTAAGGTACATACTCGTATAATTATATTATTAACATAAAAAATAATCACATTATTCAATGTCGAGACTTATTTTTGTTAATGTTCCTTTTGTATAGTTCTGTAGAGTATAGTTTCTGTAAATAATCAAAAATCAATACATATTACAAGTTCTATCTTATAACTGTGACTCCAATAGCACATTTTATCTAGTATCTATCAATAGATTGTATTGAAATTGTGTTCAAAATGCCTTATTCTTTCATTTATTAACTAAACGCCAACAATATAACAATCTTGCGATACTGACAACAAAGGCAAGTCTTAAAATTGAAGAAGCGTCAACAAACTTTTGGGATATTACTAAACAGCATTGTTGTAGGAATTATAAATTCAAGGTTCTTAAAAAATTCTTCCTAACATCAATATATGGCAAAAAATAACGCAATACCATCCTCCTTTTTCAGTTCAATGTTCCCCTTGTAGAATCAGATATTCATCTGCTTGAAAGTACTTCCTGAGACACACCTTTTCAGAAATGTTAGAAAAATTAACCTGCGGGCGCTGGCGGCAAGGCCGGAAGCCTGACAAATCCGCACCCACGATCCACGGCGACGCAGTTATATTCACGTTAATGGGCGACTGGCCATTTGTGTGCAATAATGCCGTGTTCGTACAACAATAACGCAATAAAATATGCAGCACAAGTGTAAATGAAATGCCAAAAAGGTGGGGACGAAATTTGCATATTAAAAATTTAGCACATGCACTTACCCAGCTCGGAGGGGGCGGACGATGTGCCATAAACGCGTGTAGTCAATGCTAATGTGCCCATTACCGTCGTGTGAAATTCATGATCTGATGCAAATCCACAGTATCCATACACTCCGCACACTCTCTCACATCCGACCGATAAAATTCGCAACTTTTGGTGACAAGCGGTGTCGTCCTGGGCCCTTGCCCGGGTGTCCTTGCCACAACCTGCAGCTGGAGCTTGAGGGAGGGCGCTTAAGCGCGCCGCGCCGCGCCGCGCCTCGTCGCCAGTGCCATTGGCAACGCCTGCCCCCGCAAAGGCGTCATAAAAATCCTATTATGCACATTACAATATCAAAAGAACAGCGCCCGATGCCACGGAATCCCCAAAGGAAATACGCAATATTCCGGGGCGCGATGTGGCCGTTATTGGAGGCAGCCACAGCCACAGTCATAGCCACAGACGACCAGACACATGAGTGGCACTTGGAGAAATTATCTACAGATGTTTGACATTTTAAAGGGCAAATGGGGATATTATTGAAAAAGCTTGTGGGCGTGTTGGGAGTACATAAAATATTATATATAATATGTACATATGTATTTAATACGACTTGACATTACCTCAAGGGTTTAATCTTTATACTTGTATACCGGTGGTGCGGGTGTATATTTCGAGTAAAAGTCAAATTTGATATATCGATATATTATATATCGTTCAATCGATTATAGCAAAAGCTTTGACCATTTCTAAATATAGAAATCTATACAATTTTATGTTAAAATAACGATTTTATCAATCATTAAACTAGGTATTTAATTAAATTTGTTTTTACCGAATTTTAATATATTGTATACATATATATATAACTATATATAATATAAACATAATATATAAACACATATATACATACATCTATATAAACATAAAAAATACATTTATTTTTCATATATCGCAACGCTTAAATAACGATTTATATATCGAATTTCGCGTTAAATAACAACACAGTATCAATATATCGATATTTTCTAAGCCAGCGGTGCCAAAAGTCCTCTTTCGAACATTAGCTAATTTCTCTGCCCGACCTTTGCCTGCACTCGCATAATATGCATATTTTTTAGGTAATATCACAAAATGTTAGCTATTTTTTCCCCAAATCTCCGCACTTTATTCCTGTTCTCACTTAATTAAATGCTATTCCAACAACGCAACGTTAAAATATCGACTTAATTATCGAATTTCCCTTTAAATATTGACACAGTATCAATGTATCGATATTGATAAGCCAGCGGAGTCTACTTCAGTATCCTGCGAATCACACTGAAAGTAATTTGCAATCTAAAAAACTTATACCTGAAGAATTTGTACCAAGAAGTAAGCAACAGATTTCCATATAACACCCCATGTGTAAAGCCCATATAGTAGTGTATTCAGACCTAAAAACCACCTTAGGTATACTCGTATTTTGGTGACACCTTTAACCTTTAGGTTGTGTACAAGGTGAGTTAGATTTCAAATTGAAAAGTAAACATTTTGTTAAGTGTGCCGCCAAGGCAGTGGCAGCTTCCTCTGACAGATATGCCGTAATAAAATGTATCTGCCAGAAGATTTTTAATAAATTTGCAAGCAAATCAACCACTGCCAAGGAAGTGTCTCGCTGCTGGTGGCAGGCATTCATGCCTCCGGTCCGGAGCACATTCACATCCACATCCAGATCCGGATCCAGGGCCAGAGCCAGAGCCAGGACCAGAGCCAGGGCCAGGTCCAGGACATCAGCAACAACACCCAGAGCGACATAAATTATGACAAAATGCGAGCCGTCGAGGGTGCGACGGGGTCATGACCACGGGGGCTTCCGCTCCTGGATGCGGATTGGCACTGGGAAGGAACTGGGATCTCGACATCGACCAAGGGGTGCTTATATTATTTTATGCCGGAAAAGTGTAGCGAGACATAAAAGCGAGCAGCATGAAGCGCATAATAAGCAAATTATAGAGCGTTTAGAAGGGACACACGGCGGCCAGAATCTGGTGGATCCGGTTGGTGTTCACCGGGGATTCCGAGGCCTTGCCCTTCGGCCTGGCCAATGCAAATTTACATTTACTTAGGCGGCGGCAGTGGCTCGGCTTTCAATAAATGCCTTCTATTACGGCTATAAAGCGGTAAAAATGAATTTTAATAACCCAACCCAATTTACAAATGACTTGTCCTCCCCGGAATAGCCAAATTGATTTGCCAATTGAATCAGGGCAATACCAGCGGATGGCAGATAACATCAAAGATGTACGTTTGATTAGGCCACGCCGGGGAGTTCAAGTCGGGTTCCATGTCTCCGGCCCAGGTTCAAACAGGGTCATGAATAATTGACGAAAAGTGCCAGAACTTTGGTCGTGAAACACAAATTGGACCGGGCCATGCAATAGAGTGTCTCGGAAATTAAATGCCCGGTACGCAGTAGTATCTAAATAGTTCTATGAAAGTATATTCAAAATTATATACAGTTTATACCAAAGAAATCGGTATTTAAATATTAGACTTTTTTTTAAATAATCAGCAATCAATAAATCATAGAGAGACAGTTGATAATTCTGTCCTAGTCATATTATATTTATTATCTAGGAACAACATATAGTATGTATTCTTTTACACAATAAATCCACAATATTTATATCTTAACACGAATGAACCTTCTTATGCATCCAAAAACTTAAAAATATTAAAGAAGCCTTTAAGCTTTCTTTGAAAAATATGGATCTACCGTTACTGTATCGATATTTGTCACGAAAATCGATATATACAGATTGAAATTTGTACGTTGTGATATATGTGCGATAAATCGATATTTGTATATATATATATATAGGAACAATTTAATCGGGGAAAGACGCAAGCCGAATACATACCATTTTTTTGATATGTTTCTATAATATCAATGTTTTAACATTAAATGCGATATCGTCTCGATATACAGTTAACATTTCTATACCTTGAAGCTTACGATATTTTCGATATATTATATTTGCTTCAATATATCATCTCGAACTTTTATTCTCGACATACTTAGTCTGAAAGAATTACTCGACTTTACCTTATCAAGTTGTTATCGAAACCAACGAAATATTTAAAATATATATTTGTGAATATATTCTTCATTTATTTACTAAATTTGTACAGCAATGTACGACGTGTTTTTTATTGCAATTCGTAGTAGTTTATATTTATATTTTTTAATATTAATAATAATAAATATCAACTTTGACAAGTTCAGCTACTTTGACTTGGTAATTCACAGGGTTGCCCTACAATTTGCCATCAAGTGGAATATAAATTCATAAGGGCAAATCGATCGGGCCATAAACTACAATAAATTGAATAGATTTCCTTAAAAGTGGCATTACGTTTTTTATTTACAGCCCCGCCCTCCTTTTTTTCTACCTCTCCTCTGTCCGCTCGGTTTCGGTTTTCCAATATCCCATAACACGAAATATGCTCGTGTGTGTCCCGTTCCGCATACTAAGCATGTCCTGGCCCCGTGATTCCGCTGCAAGATTTATCCTTTTACGGCAAGTGGCAGTCAGTATCCAACGCTGCCAATGTGCGGCGTTCCTGGCTAGATATTTATCGCCGGGTTGCGGATAACGAGGAGAGGTGGCTAAGTGACCAACACCAGCTTCCCTGGGGTGTACTAATTTTCGAGATATGAATGCAAAACAATATTTCGGCCTTAAACTGTCGAATAAGCTTTTGCTTTTTAATTTGTTTGCCTTTTCGGTATTTTTCTTAAAGTTATCCTTTACGAAAAGCCATACTACAACCTATACTGAGGGTTAGATGGAATCTTCTAGTTTTAGACTAAAAAAACATTCTTATATGCAAAGTTTTTTGCTTTAAAAACTTCAGAAATAACTAGGGGTTTAAACCCCTTCAAATATTTGCCCAAATTCTGCTACAACATTTTACATCTTTAATAAAAATAAAACCAATGTATACAGAAACCACAACCTACCAAAAAAAAAATGTATTGCAATATTTTAGACCTATTTTTAATGTGTTTAAAACCTCTAGTTATATCTGGAGCATCCTAATACATATTCATTTATAACCCTTAGTTGTCACTAAAATTGGAAATCATAACTTATTGGTTTCCAATGTGCGCTCGTCATCCGCTTTTTTGTTCCTTGTACATTTTCTTTTATTAAAAACAAACATGTTTGTGCATCAAACATCAAAGATGAGCCGGGATGTTAGGACTTAGCCAATTTACATCCCCGGTCCAAAAAAAGACCGGAATGAATCAAATGAAAAGCAATTATCAGCGGAAGAGGCTGAACAAATTCCTCAACAGACACGTGACCCAAAAATCACAATAAATCCGTTAAAACTCCACGGAAATACTTTACCTACGGGCGCGGCTGGAAAATTTCAATAAGAAATATAAACGAGTGGCGGCGGTGCCCCTGGATGCCGCCGCCCCCACCCGCTCTGTGTCCAATCCTCCTCCGGCGGGCGGAAGGACGAAACAACGAAAGAACGAAAGGACGAAAGGAGATGGCGCCTGGACTGGCACATTATTAACTTGTCATACAAAGATAAAAATGTATCAGCGCCGAGATGCGTGTGCGCCGTGTTACTTCGCTGCGTGAGATCAACATAAACGTCGACAGCTCTCCGGCGGCATGGAACCCTGCTCACCCAACTCCTTCCAGCAAAACCGAATCCCTGTCCCGCCCAAAAAATTCTAGAAACTCCGGCTGAGATGTGGCCTGCTCCCGGGGTGTCGCCCGTCGCCCATCGACGGTGGACCGTCGAAAAGATGAAAAATTACTATAAAACGTTTTGTGGCATTTTAATGTCCACAAAATTCGCTTCTGTTGGCCTTATGAAAAATTCAAAGGAAAAACAAAAGTGAGGAC
>JAEIIG010034160.1:11900-114442 GCA_018904695.1 Drosophila parvula
GTTGTGGCGGGATTTGTATTGTTTTGCCTTTTCCGCCGCCTGGCGGATGTGCTTTGTGAGAATTTCCTTATCCGCTGGCATTGCCATTCTCCGGATCCGGTGGATTTCATTTGACCTTTCAGCCGGGGCGTTTGCCAGTTAACCCCTGACCCATTTGTCCAGGGGATATCGGAGTCGAAAAAAAACCCTTTCCGGTCACCAAAATAAGAGGTATTCTGACACAACTCTTATCACATTTGCCGATACTGAGAAATAAATACTTAAATACTTTGAATTAAAATAGAATTCTAAAAGTCTATCCTCTTAAGCGCAAATCGTATGACGTTACGCATCTTGTTCTTATAGTGTGTTTGGTTCAAGCACTTGCACAAAAAATATATTTTCTACTAAGCATTTTGTACATACAACTTTATTAATTTAAGTTTAAGTTTATTATTTATTTAAGTTTATTATTATCGCTTATCATAAGCAGAGAGTATATTTTCTGTGATGTGCGAAACACACTAAGAGAATAAGATGCGTAACGTCATACAAAAGGCTGTAACAAGAACATAGTGTTACAGTTTGTATCGATAGATAGCATATTTCAATCTTTTTGTAGGTTGCTGCATTTCAACAACAGATTTTTTATATAATTTACTCCAAAACAATAAAATATTATAAATAATTAACCTACACAACTTCTTCTGTGTTTTCCAACACTGAACATGCGAATTCTTGCCTTGTAGGGACAGCATCAAATAAAGATTAACTGTACCCACGCCCCAAACTCGGGCTCTGATTTAGTGATCTGACTCTCGGCATCGGCATAAATCCTGACACCAGATCGACAGACATATGTAGTTGCTGAGAGGACTAACTAATTGCGCGTTAGTTTTTATGGCAATGCAATTAAACGTGGCCAGTGTTGAAAGGTCGACACTGAAATGCGCATAAGGTCGCTGGGATCGGTGGGGATTGCGAATCCGGGCCACTTGTCTTGGCCAATTCCAGCCACTTGGGCCGCCCCGAACTCATTGGTATGGACGACGGACGATGATGCCCGTAGGCACAATGAAGGCACAAAAATCAGGCATTATTCATTAGTCGCCGCCAGTCGATGGCTGGCCAATAATTTTGTGGACAAACAAACCGGGCCAAACTGTGCCCACGTCCTGCCTAATTCGGGGGCGGGTGGGTAGAGGAGTGAGCGGAAACATTTAAAGAGCCATACGCCGGCCACATTCTGATCAAAACTCATTCGATGGGGATGCGGATGGGTTGGCCCCTTGTCCATTGCCTTGCTTAATTGACACACACGGAGTTTTATCTGTGGGAAAACTAATTTCCAAGGCGTACTGTCTTGAGTGAGTGGGTGATGGTTGGGCTTGCTTCTCAAAAGTGTTCGTTTGCACTGGGAGAAACTGGTCGTAGTATATTTTTTCTTTTCTACATTAAAAATTACGAAGTTTGTTTAGTTTCGAAGGTGCCATTCCGCTAAGGTCCGTTTTCTGCCACCACTTTTACAGTCCCTGTAAGATATCTAACCGAAAAAGTTAAATACCAGATTAACTTGTTGTAAAAGCAATTCGGTTATCTAACAGATTGTTGGTAGGCAACGCTTTGTGCTGTAAAGCGCAAGCACACACGCTTTAAGGATATTTTTCTCTTTCTTTCGATATATATCTGAAATGAGCAGTTCTTTTGTCGAGTCGATAAATACTTGACAGGTTGTCTGTATAACTGTTAATGTTAGCGTTTACTTTGAAAGTAATATCTAAGCGAAATGTTAAAAGTAAGAGAAGAACCGACCGTAAATCCTTTATTTATATCACCAAAGGTCACATTCTTCTTCTCTCTTTCTTTATCTATCTAACATGAGCTGTTCTTTTGTCGAGTCGATAAATACTTGACAGGTTGTCTGTATACCTGTTAATGTTAGCTTTTACCTTAGAAGTAATATCTACACGAAATGTTAAAGGTAAGAGAAGAACCGACCGTAAATCCTTTCTTAATATCACCAAAGGTCACCTTCTTCCAGTTAACTCTTCCTTCTGTTTAACTAGAATGTGTATATATCGGCTTTTTTTAACTGTCAGTTTGTTCATCGGTTAACTGAAACATTGGAAAAGTTGTCCTTGCTGGAAGGTGAAAGGAAGTCAACGACATTTCTCAAAGTGTCTCCGCGCTGTGCCTGTGCCTGCTGATAAGCATTTCATGTCACATCCTCGAGGGCTTCCACTTGGCAGACATCAGAGTTGACATGGATCGCACTCCCCTCGCTTTCTTTCCTCGTTCTTACTGTCACCGTCAGCAGCGCTTAAGATTGCTTTCAACGTCCTTAATTGCTTTTTTTTTGTGCCCAGTATGTTTCGGGGTGTGTGTATGGGATGGGTGTGTGCCATTCTTTTGATGTGCCAATGTGTGAGGCGAGCTTTTGTCATGGACATGGACGTGTTTCATGGTGCGTCGCCATCGCCATCGCCATCGCCAGCTCCAATCGTCCCATTTTCGCAGGAAGCGTTATTTCAATTTCCGCCTTTCCGCTTGCCTTTTTCGGCAAACATCGCCAGACACGCCATTATGCTTTGACGTGTCAGTGTTAATGAGTCATTGTCCATTAAGTTTGCTCATTTCAAACGGGCAATTAAATTCGACTTTATTGCACTTCACACAGGGATCGGGATCGGTAACGGTATGTAGCTGGGAAAAACCCCAAAAACCGAATCGAATCTGACTAACGACTAGAAGCGTAGAGTTCTACAGTACAATTAATTACTTGATACAGTGATGTCCAGCCCCAAAAAAAAAAAATATATGCCCAATACTTTATTATTTATCGAAAAACGAGTCCGATTTCGAGTGAGCGTCGCCACAATTCCCTTAGTTAATGAAACGAAATGGAACACAGAAATGAAGAAATGGCCCAGCAATAAATCAGTTCGGTGCATATAACTGAGTTACGACACAGGACGAAGGACACAGGACGCAGGACCATGTCATGAAATGTCACATGTGTAAAGCAAGCCTGCTTCTGGCCATGTACGATAGTTTTTTTGGGACATAAATCACAGTTGCAGAAGAGCAAAATATGAGGCATGGGTAACATAAATAATTAACAAACTTGACTCAAATGATAAATTTTTTCGCCAGCGCCAGAGACGAACGGGAGAAAGATAAGTTCGTTTAATATTTATGACAAAACAGAGGGATACAAGATACATATCCTTCTCGTGTGCTCGTATTGTTTATTCTGAATGCCCTTGGCACTTGACACTTGAGTGGCCCGGGAGCCCGGGAGCCCGGAATGCCTGTGACTCTCTCCTCCTATCTAGCTTGGTGTCCTGCGTCCTTTCTCTTGGCTCTAATCAGGACCCGAGGGGTGCGATCTGCCCTATTGTCGGTGATTTACGAGCTCCCCAATCACTCGTGACACAAGACCAAACAACAAGGCACTCTCTCTGCCACATCCTTACCATCATAATTCGTCATTGCATTTGATTTTATTTCAGCGTTATTTATTTGAATTATTTATTTATCCTATTATTGGACGGCCAGAACAAGTTGCTTCCTAGGGTGGCAAATCTTCCATATCGTAGGGTGTGCTGCGGTGGCCACAACACGCCCCGCACATTTGACATTATTGTCCGTTTCCCTGCATGAATATTCGTAATATCGCCCAACATATGTCCATTTGCGTGTCCCGGCCCTGTTCCGGCCCCCACCTCCGTTCTGGCCCTGTGCCAATCAATAATGCGGACTGGATAAAGATTTATAGGTTTTGCATTTGCCCATCGCACGAACTTCCCCATCGAATCCACACGGAATCAGAGGACTGACCATTTATGTTTGTTGTATATGCTGCCTATGCCCCCGTTCCCCCAGCTGAGACATTGTTTTCGGGACAGACTGCCGTCCAACCGGGTAATTACAAATCCGAATAATTGAGTAGTTATTCATCGAGCAGATATATGTACATAAGTCCGAACGTGAAGTGTTATCTCCGATTGCTAGCCCCCAAGGATATATTCATCATGCGGAAAATATTAATGAGTCTAGCCCAGGAGAGGGCGGTGTTCGAATGAGCAACTGAATCAAACTCAGTGAACAACCTGTGGAACAACTGAGCAGGTGAGTAACTCACTAAGGGATATTAAAGAAAGAAAGTGAACAACTAAGTAAGTAAATAAATTAAAATATAAAAAAAATATCCTAGTCAGTGAACAATTGAGTAAGGGAGAATCTCAGCAATTGAACAACTTATTAACTGGATAACTAAGCAGGTGAAAAAATAATCAAACCAAAAACTGAGCAAGTAAACAACTGTATAATTGAACAACTAAATGTGAACAACTGAGCGGGTTAATATTTATGCAACGGCCAACTAAGAAAGTGAACAACTCAGAAAATGAACAACTCAGAAAATGAACAACTCAGAAAATGAACAACTCAGATAATGAACAACTGAGTAGTTAAAAAACTAAAAAAAAAAAAACTAAGCAAATGAACAATTGAATTAGGGAACTTCTAAGCAATTAAACAGCTTAGTAAGTGGACATCTTATAAAGTGAACAACTGAGTAAGTGAACAACTGACAGATGAAAACTAACCAAACCAAAAACTAAGCAAATGAACAACTGAGGAAAGAAACTGGAAAGAACAAAGGAAGAACTGGACTAAGGAAGAAACTGGGCAGCTGAGCAAATAAACGAATAAGCAAGAGATCCCATAAGAATAAGAAAACAACTGAGTAAGGTAAATAACTTAGCTAGTGAACAATTAAGCGAGCGAACAGATAAACAGTTTAGTTTTTTTACAATTTTACCAGAAACATAAATAAATCTCTTACAAATTATGCAAGTTTTTTTGGAAAACCAAATATATTCTCCACTCTGTGGATTCTGGCTACTATTTGGACAATATATCAATTTATATTTTCACATTTTTAACTATTGTGGAAAGACGGTCTAACTGGACATTTATCTCCTCATCAAAACACTTATTCCTACCACAACCTAAAATGTTTATCCTTTAGTCAGTGTTAACAAACAATTTAATTAAATGCAAATAATATTAATTAAATGTAAACAAAGAAATATTATTAAAAAATTAAACCTGCTTAAATATAATCAAGTAAGAGTAGAGGAAGTAGAGGAAAAGTGTTACTACTACGGTAATTAAAATATATCTGTTTTAATCGACTCATGAGCATTTTTGTATAAAGAACACAAGAGAAGGTGACGCTATCCCTACAGATTAAGAATATAATTCAAGACTGAATTACCCAAGTAACCCTAGTACTACGTAAGCATGTAGTCAAAACATATCCCTCGACTATTTAACGCCGCTCCATCCATAAACGCCCTGGAATGTGATACTCCGGCGTTGACACTCTAATAGGGACTGAAACTTTTAAGGACCTTCGCATCACGGCCATCCATTGTTTCCCTAATTACTGCACGTGCAAGTCTGCTCCGGCGCAGACAAATAAATTTGCGGTGATTTGTTGACGTGTGTGAATGGACAGAAAGTATTACGGCCACTCCCCGGCCAAAGTAAGTAGGACGAATTTAACTACACTCGGCGATTACGCAGAAAACACTCTGCAAGGAAAAAGAATTGCCCGGGTCCCGTCGTCCGTACTTTATGTCCCATCAATATACGCCTACTCCATGAGGTGAGTCGACATCGTCCCGGATACCGATACCGATGCGAATGCGAATGCGACTCCGCCGTGCCGTGGCGGAAGCGGCAACGATGTGGAAAGGCTAGCGAGACGGGCCCATAAAGAAAAACTTCATTTATTCGCCAAAGAAATAAATCTTTTAATGCACATCGGAGAGTCGTTATTCGGGCATTGTTTTCTCATTTGCCACAACACCTCCTCCGAGCCAGCCCTCGTCCTGGCGGACGGCATACGAGCGTATGTCGTGACGGGCGGCCATCCAGTCAGCATATCCACCGGAGTGGACCCCAAGGTGCAGGGACAATTTGGCCGAAGCATCCTGCCCAGCTTGTCAGGGCAAATGAACGCTGAATGGCTATTTCAATGATTCTAATTATGAAGCCGCCCAGCGCAAAAGTTTGTTAAGTATCGCGTGCATCATTGTTATTGTTTTTCTTGCCGTAGCAAACCGAACCGAACCGAGCCCGAGATCCGCAGAGAGCAGACAAATAGGTTTGTTGTATGGATATCCACAGACGAGGTCAATAACATGGCAACAGATTAGGCATTTCGGGATAGCGCCCTGACCAAAGACAATAAAATAATGTAAGATGTGCCACGGGGCAAAATAAATGGCCTAGCATGTTTGCTAGCGGAAAATATCGATATGATATATCAAAATAAATATTGCACTTAATAAATCGTAATAAATTGCGCTTAAAATCGTAAAGTTGATCTATCGAAATATTAAATAACGGAAAATATTGCAAAACACTTCAAAACATCGGTATAATATAAAAAAAAAATGTACTTAATGTATTATTTAATGTATTTGTTACTTTTTCTGTTACATTCGTACAATATATAAAACAGAACATCGATTTAAAGCTAAAATATCGATACAATATCGATATATGTATGTATGTGAGCATGCAAGAGACCCTTTTTTAGTGCTCTCTCTCTCTGTCTCTCTATCTCTCTGAATTTGTCAATCTTATTTCAAGAGCGCCTGATCTAAAACCAGCTCTAAACAAATTCGATCGCACAAAAAAACGAATGGCGTTACGCATCTTATTTATTTAAATTAATTATTAAATTCAAATAAATTTCGAAATGCAAATATGTAGTTTTGTATATTATATTATATGTATGGTGTATCTATTATTTTAACATGCACTGTAGCCTCCTGTCGTTGTGTGTCTCTTGCCCATTTCCTTTCATTGGGTGGGCGGAACGCGTTCATTAGGTTGCCACCCACCCACTCATTCCGTCGCAGGACCTTCGCATCGTCATGCAAAATGTCCCACAAGGCAATTGCCGTGCCGCTGTCCGAGCCCAAGCCCAAGCCCGAGCCGAAGGATATGTGTGCATGTGAGCGTGGCTGTGACCTGTGAAAATGCCTGTGTCAAGTTGTGAGTAATAACACGGAAATGCCAAAGAGAAAGGACAACCAAAATACAGCTCGTAAAATAGCCGAAAAAGGAGCCGCCACTTGCCCCATCGATTGGTGAATACCCTACCTAATTTGATCTTTTGTTTTAAGATAACTAAGTGATTAAGCCAAAGGAGGTGCATCTTTTTTAATCTACCTAATTCGATCTTCTTTTTTTTTTTAAGATAACTAAAGGATTAAGCCAAAGGAGGTAGATCATTTTTTATTTTTTAATATCTTGTATACACTATCAATCAGTTATTTAATTTGGGTTTTTTTAGAGCTTTTATATAGATATAATCCTATAATGAAACTTCACACTTTACAAACTTGTTGCTGATTATTTACATTTATACAAGAACTGGAACAAAAATAAATTCGATGGTAAGGTTTAGTGAGCATATCGACGCTATATATCATGACTATATAGTCTATATTTAGTGACTATAGTCTATATATAGTCTCCTAACATTGGTAAGGTAATTACATCGCCCGAGTCGCTCTGACAAATGTACCAAAGAGAAAAAAAAAACACATTAATTAGCCGTACGTGTCCATGCATTACTGAAGTATTTGTTGTCGCTGGTGTTGGCCTCCATAATAGCTACTCTGCCGCTGCTCTGCCCTGCTCCTGTGACACAACGTTGTGGAGAGCCGGCGCCCAAGCACACATAAAGCTTCAGGATGAATGGCCTCGTGGACCTTCCGTCCGTTCGGCGGCGGTAAGAAGGACCCGCATATGTTAGATGTGTGCACATAATTACGAATGCCTCTTGTTTCCTGCACAGCCAGCGAGAAAGTTAAATTGCAGAAATCGCAAACTTTAATATCCCCCAAGTTCAACTCCCATTTCGAGCGAAAGTCAAAGTAATGGCGTTGCGTAATTAACGAGACTCTGGGGAGTTCCTTACCAAGCCGATGAGACATCCTAGCTGCGGATTGCCTCGAAACTTCATACATCCACTCAGAATGCCCATACATTGCAATGGAACCATGGGAAGATGAAAGTAGATGAAAGATTCATGCTTATTATGTTTACAATATAGTCAGCACATAGAGACAATTCTCTGATGACGAATGCGCCATTTGTAAGCAGTCGAAACTGAAAAAAAAGCATGTGCCAAGACTTTATTTTAATATTACAAATTTGGAATGTTATAGCTCTTGGTTGGCACTATAATTGGTGCTAAGATCGATTTTGGGCCATTGTTCCTTCTTAAGAGAATTACAAAAATGTAAGGCCTTCACACGCGACACATTCAAAAGTCACTTTTTCGAAAAGATTTCAGCGAAACCTGATGAAATATTTTAATGCAATTAATTTTAAAGTATTCTGTATAGATTGATCTTAAAAATGTCATTTGCTTAACTTAAAAATATAAAGCAGTTTTTTTTAATTGAATTTAATCATCAATCAGCTGCGAATATTTATGAATCCCTTCCCAATCGGTTCCATGTGCCTTGTTCTATATGTCTGTGATTTCCTGGAGAAAAGATTTTTAATTTGTAATAATGTTTAGAAACAAAGCTATTATATTACTTTGAATTTATGTTTTTCATCTTTATTTGTTATCCTTTGTTAATTTTTAAATTATTATTAGGTATTTCATAAAGAAACTTTTCGAAAATTTGGGTAAACAAAAATGGTTGCCTACATTTGGGAGTCAAACGTGGAAGCTTCTACTGTACACTCGATGGATATTATCGATGGTGGATATTATGGGGGATTTATCATGCTGATATTCATAATATATCTCGTATGTACGCGATCTCGGAAAATAAAAAGAAGGAAAGGCTTAACAACAGGTTTAAGTGGATTGCGTTGAGGGTGCTTGCGCTTAACAGCACAATTCGGTGCTTAACTCTGTTAGTCTTTCTCTTTCAGATAAATTAAACCGATTTGCTTTTACGACAAGTTTATCTGTTATTTATACTTTTCCGTAAGAAAGCTATAACTACTACAGCACTTTAGTACTACAGCAAAACAGTTTTCCATTTCACATTCTTTTTTATTTGGAGGCAAGATATTTTTTGAAAAACGGTTTTTTATTTTTCATATAAGAATTTAACTTATGCTTAAAAGCTAACACAAAAAAAACTTTAATTTAGTTAAGTATTCAGAACTCTTATAGTCCGTTAATGGTCGTGAAAAAAGAAAGGTCGAAGAAATCCCCATAGCCTTTAAGAATTAATAATTTTTAATTTGTTTACGACCTTCAAAATGCTCTTTCCATTAAAGGAAAAACAAATATGGGCTTGCAAATATTTGTGAACTTTGGTATATCTCATGAAAAGTGCATTAGTAATTTAATGAAGGGATATGAAAGAAGAATTGTGTGTGTGTGTGTGTCAATAAGAACTAATCCAACTTATTTGTGCCTAAGTCTATATTCCAAATGTATTGGTAAAAAAAAAAAAATAGTAATTATTATTAATGCTGAAACCATCCACAAATCTATTGGGATTCCGGCATCAGCCCCGGTGGCTTGTCTTAGTTCCTAAATTCTCACTACAACGTTATCTTATAGTTTGTAGCATTGTTGGTCCTGTTAGCACTGGTCTTGATTTTCTTCTTGTTTGCCTTGTAAGGAGCATTCGCCATTGTCAGGGCGGCCGAGTTGCGCTCCTCTGGACGCGCCATGTCGTAGGGTGTCCGCACAATCTCCGGCAGGTGGGCATAGTAGACGATGCGCTCGTTCCGTACTGGAGGCGGCGCCAAGTCGGGCAGCTTTGCGGACTCGTACTTGCTGTTCCTATACGAATCGGGCAGTGCCATGGGATCGTCGATATAGGCACGCCGCGACTTCACATAATCCCGAGCTGTCGGTGTGTCCAAATATCGATCCGGATACATGACATATGGATCCGGATACTGTGGCACCCGGGGACTGTAGCTGTCGTACGGATCAAAGCGCTGGCGGTGCATGTACATGTCCTCAAAGTACTGCGGATAGGTGCGATGGTACTGCTCATCAAATCTGCAATTAAATATTATATTTTGTTGGTGACATTTCTTTTAATATTTATATATTTTGTATTTATTTCTAAAAATGTATTCGTGTGTATTTTGTATATAAATTATTCGGGTGTGCTTGGTTTTTTTAATTAAAAACACTACAATAGTAAGATGCTTAACGCTATGCGATTTGTTAGCTATTTTTTTTAAGTTTCTTTGAAAAGTCAGAACATTTAAAACATTGCTTGCATCTGAGAATTTAAATGTATGGGCCGTTACGTATCTTATTTTTATATTATCTTTACAAATAGATGAAGGCAGAAAATATAACAGTTGCTCTTAAAGCTTACAAAACGCACTGTAAGGTCGAAATTTTCGGGCTTTAAGCTCCTTGGCTCGTGGGATTGCAAGATAAAAATTTTAAAATATATACAAATATTGCTGGGAACCCGATGAGCAAGACCCATTGGGGCTGCCAATTCAAATGTAGATGTTGCACAAGTTCTGCATACGCAGAACCTTTATTGCTAAATAATTTCCACGTTTTTTATCCGATTTTATTCACATTTTCACAGCATGTTCGCACAAATGTAAATATTTCATATACTCGTATGTACATTATATTTACTAAAGACTGGAAGTCTTGTTTTTCAAGATGTTCAGAGGCCGATGTGGGCGTGGTCAAACTTTTGTAATAAGCTTTATCTGCGTATAACAGATAGGAATGTTTTCACCAAATTCTGTATTTCTTGCTCCTATAAACTCAGAGATGTCTTGTTTTGATTTCTTCTTGGACGGACAGAGGGACATGGCTAAATCGACTCGCCAGGTGATGATAATCAAGAATACGAGTATATAACATTTATACGGACGTAGATTCTTTCTTCTGTTACATACATTCTCTATGGGTATCGGGTATAAAAATAATTTGATTCTCGACTTAAGCATGAGATTTTTAATACAGATTGAATAATTATAGACTAATATTAAGTCCCTTTCAATTCAAAGCAAAATTTTACCTGTCGTATCGGCGAATATAGGGATCGTACGATCTGGAGGGGTACATCGGCTTCTCTGGGTATGCACCGTACCAGGACATCGGCTTATGGCCGGCATTGCCATTGACCGGTCGGTTTAGGGACGCCAAATTGCTTTCGCCGTGTATCTTTAGGGCCGAGGTGGCGGCTCCCAGCTCGTTATCCGGACCATAGGAATCACTGGTGCGCCGCGGACCCAGATAGTAATCGTAGTCCGAATATCCACCGAGTGCCTTCTGAAACTTTAACAGCTGTGGCTTAGTCGGATCCAGTTGCCCTGTGGACGACGGCACATCCTCAACTCCCAGATTCGGACTGCGATCGATGTCCTCGAAGCTCGGGTCTGCAGAGGCGCAGGCAGCCGTCAGCAGCAGCAACAGCAGCAGCAGCATCGCTGTGACTGTCAATTTGTCCTGGGGCATGGTGCTGGCGAATTTAGCAAAGTACAACCGATCCCGTCGGAGCACCAGGTGGAACTGCTTCACTAATCGCTGCAAAACGCTGTCCACAGGTAGGGCATTTTGGGGAACATAATGAAGCGGCGACATGGTGAGTTGAACTCTAAAGCCCATTGTTCTGGCCGCTTTGTTGGCCATTCCATTGGAGCAGTCAACCGCAAGAATGCGATCCCCAACTCCGTCTGCACGGCAATAAATTGAAATACTTTTCAATTCATTTAATAAAACTAAACCGGGTTCAATTAAGAGATATTAAGGCTGACAAATAGGTCAGGCTTATTAATTAGGGAGAAGCTTAAGCTTGAAAACATCCTCGTAAAGTTTAAGTTTAATAAACATTTATAAATGGTTTTTTCTTACATTTTAGGAGCTGGTCAAATACCCCTCGAATTTTTTCTGAGTAGACTGAGTGCAGTCCGGAATCTGAGGCTAGTCGCTGGGAGCTAGTGCAAACGTGTTGCCCTGCGCCGCCTATGTTGGGTGTGCCGTGCCACCCGGAATGACGGATCTGCATCTGGTTGACATTTTACACTTCGCTGACCAATACCGCTCTCGACAACGATTTCCCACTGCACATTGTGTTGGTTGGGAAAGTCGGATGCATGTGTATGGCTCCACGGATGGATGGGGTCTGTATAAATTGGTTGGGGAATGCTAAAAAAAATAAAGTAGTAATAACTATTAAATTTAAGTTCGTTTTGAAGTTTAATGCACTTATAACTTTAGCAAATTATTCATACATAGACCGATGCTTTTGATTTGCTTTATAGCCATCAGAATTACAGTGTATTTTATGGTCTGCGGAAAATTAGAAGCATTAGAAAACTGTAAGTAAGTAGTTCATTAGGGTCCAAGAAGGATCTTCCCTATTAGCCCTTTTCTGCTACCCAAAAGTAATGCCATTTTTCTAGTATCTGACGGTTCAAGTCTTTTGAAACTGTTTTGGAATATTCTTTACTCAATTACCAATATACCTTTCCACATTGGAACAATCTATGAGTCGTTTTTGTTTATATTTTAAGTACATAACATAATAAAGCTTATCAGATATCTGTAAGTAAATTATTGTATTGGGCTTCTCGTAGCTAGTAAGGACTTTATTTAGTATAATTACAAAATAAGTATAATTAATTATAATAAAAATATAATGAACATAATAAAACTTACTCATAAAATCAATATTTCCAAGAAAAGTTACATAACCCCCATGTTCCTAAAACCATTTACATATTTGAAAGGCAAACGGCATTGTTTTATCAAAATTTGTCTTAGTTTAAACTTATCTGCGTACGTGTTTTTGTTTTATAATTAGTCTTAAGTGTGTAGATCAAAGTCGCCAACTTAATGTTCTGCCAAATACAACTTATTTACCAAATTATCAATATTAACAAAAATGTAAATACAATATGATTTCAAACAGAATTATATTTTTGTACAAGCAACGAAAGTTGTATTAAAAATGATTGCTTATGTATTTAGTCGTTTCTCAAGGAAATACTCAATTATTTTACGCAGTTTTCTTTTTTTAAATACAATTTATATGTTTTTTGGATGAATTGTTTGCCCGCCAATAGAAACAACAAAGGAAACTCAGCTATTCGTTGAATAGACAAGTTTCCCACCACATTTAGGGCACGGCTAAAGGTTTACCCTAGTTCTCCACTAGTATAGTATATTTTTCAGTATATTTTATGCTCTTTCAGAGAGTATACAAGTTTCAGCCAGGAGTTTACAGCGCACTTGTGTTCCCTATAAATAGTTCAGCTCAGCCTCATCCGACGAGTCGATCTAGCCAGACTCTTGGTTCAATGTTCTAAATGTATACTTATATTTTTAGTTTGTGATATTGTGATATTATACTAATCCATTTCAATTGCCTTGAAAGGGTATACAAACTCCGGCTTGGCAAAGATAACTTGCTGTAGCACCAACCAATCTGGTATATTGGAGCGCTAGAGCCACGGTCCCACCAGCTGGCTCGGATCCGATCCCTCTGCAAACTGGCTTATCTGGTAAAAGTTTAATGCACTTTGTACCTGTGGGACAGCACAGGCTAATCTTTGCGGGCCGGACGATCATCCCATATACTGGATACCCTTCTAGATCTGTAAGTGTGCATATAAATGGTGGGATTGTGCTCCGGTAAAGATCCCTTTCGAGGCGCACAGAGAGTTACATTCAACCATATCTGTGTGGACGCCATTGGCGCATCCCACGAACTGAACCATGAACCGTGGACTTGGACCATTGTTAGCGGGCAGCGGCCACTTCGGGCTCTCGGCTGTTTGTCCGCTCTTTCCAGCTCAGTTGCACACTTGCGCAGAGCGATAAGCCCTATCTCGGTTGAGATTACCGAGGGATTTCTGCGATTGCTAGGCCTTAGCTGACCCGCCACCGACTCGGTGTTCCCATTTCCATTCCACAGCTGAGACAGCGGATTTGTGCAACCAAATACTGACCCAACCATGTCCTCATCCGATGGAAAACTGCGCTACGACGGTCGTGTGGCGGTGGTGACGGGCGCCGGCGCCGGCCTGGGCCGCGAATACGCCTTGCTGCTGGCCGAGCGCGGTGCTAAGGTGGTGGTCAACGATCTGGGCGGTACCCATTCCGGCGAGGGAGCCTCGCAGCGCGCCGCCGATATCGTCGTCGAGGAGATCCGTCGTGCTGGTGGCGAGGCGGTGGCCGACTACAACTCAGTTATCGATGGGGCAAAGGTCATTGAGACGGCCGTTAAGGCCTTTGGACGCGTCGACATCCTGGTAAACAACGCCGGCATCCTGCGCGACAAGTCACTGGCCAAGACCAGCGAGCAGGACTGGAATTTGGTGAACGATGTTCATCTGAAGGGCAGCTTCAAGTGCACCCAGGCGGCGTTCCCGCACATGAAGAGCCAGAACTATGGACGCATTATCATGACGTCCTCGAACTCTGGCATTTACGGCAACTTTGGCCAGGCCAATTACTCGGCGGCCAAGATGGGACTTGTGGGCCTGGCCAACACGGTGGCCATCGAGGGTGCCCGCAACAATGTCCTGTGCAATGTCATCATTCCGACGGCCGCCAGCCGCATGACCGAGGGCATCCTGCCCGACATTCTCTTCAACGAACTGAAGCCAAAGCTGATTGCCCCGGTGGTGGCCTACCTGTGCCACGAATCCTGCGTGGATAATGGTGAGTTACCCCTAATCCCCCAGAAATTTCCCTTCTCGCTTCTACCCATTGTGATTTCCGGTCGTTGCGAAGATTAAGAGTGGTCTTGGTATCGCTGCTTATCAGGCAGCGATTATAGTCCACCTCCAAGCGAATGTACTTTGAGAGACCCTAATTAATCGCGCTTCTTCTTCACCCCCCGCGCAGGGAGCTACATCGAGAGCGCCGCCGGCTGGGCCACCAAGGTGCATACGGTGCGCGGCAAGGGCGCCGTGCTGCGTCCCTCACTGGACGACTCCGTGACCCCGGAGTACGTGAAGAACGTCTGGTCGCAGGTGACGGATATGTCCAAGGCCAAGCATCTGGACGCCATCGGCCAGGCGTCCGGCACACTGCTGGAGGTGCTCGAGAAACTAAAGGAAGGCGGCGGAGAGGCCGTCGAGGACACCTTTGAGTTCGACAGCAAGGAGCTCATCACTTACGCGTTGGGCATCGGTGCCTCGGTGAAGAACACGAAGGATATGCGCTTCCTGTACGAGAACGATGGCGACTTTGCCGCCATTCCGTCGTTCTTTGTACTGCCCGGCCTCCTGCTGGCCATGTCCACCGACAAGCTGATGAGCAAGGCTCTGCCCGGCAAGCAGGTGGACTTCTCCAACATCCTGCACGGCGAGCAGTACCTAGAGATTGTTGACGACCTGCCCACCAACGGTACACTGGTGACCAGCGGCCAGGTGTTCGACGTGATGGATAAGGGTTCCGGTGCCGTGGTCGTCAACAACACCGAGTCCTTTGACGAAAGCGGCCGCCTTCTGATCCGCAACCAGAGCAGCATCTTTGTCGTCGGTGCTGGTAAATTCGGTGGCAAGAAGGACCCCATTGCCGGTGTCGTGCCGGTCCTGCCGCCACCCAAGCGCCAGCCGGACGCTTCTATTCAATACGCGACTAGCGAGGATCAGGCCGCGCTCTACCGCCTGTCCGGCGATCGCAATCCCCTTCACATCGATCCCCAAATGGCCCTGCTGGCCGGCTTTAAGACACCCATCCTTCACGGCCTCTGCACCCTGGGCTTCTCCGTTCGCGCTGTTCTCGCCCAGTTCGCCGACAATGATCCGGCGCTTTTCAAGGCGGTCAAGGTGCGCTTCTCTGGGCCCGTCATTCCTGGCCAGAGCATACGCGTGGACATGTGGCAGGAGGGTGCACGCATCTTTTTCCGCACCGTGGTGGTGGACACCGGCAAGGAGGTCATTTCGGGCGCCTATGTTGACCTTAAGGGCAGCAGCAAAGCAAAGCTGTAAGCTGGACGCCGGAGTCACCCCTCCTATATATATGTTCTATAAATATGCATCCATGTGGTGGTAGAAGTATTTGACATGTCAACTGTTCTTATTGTATATTCCGTAAATAAACTCGACTGTTTTGATTTTTTTTTGTAAACTGCAAGGACTTTTTAATATCAAGATGAGTAACGACGATATATTTTTATTGGCTCTCTCCACTCGCACAAGGTTGAGAGTGTAGCAAGCTCTGGAGCGCTTACCCTCCCACTCTCTGAGGTTTTAAAACCATTTCAAGAGAGCCTAGAGCCTGCACAAGAAGCTTATATTATCTTTGGCCCATCTATCTCTGGTTCTGCTATCACACGGCATTATCAGCACCCGAAATAAGTACACAACAGCCAGTTGGATTATGTGTTTTTGTGAAATTTATAAGACTTAGGTATATTAGGTAAATAATAATAATTGTATAAATTAGTTTCAATAACAAAAATTAATAATATAAATCATTTTTAATGACTAAGTTTTGTTAATGCTGGACGAAAAGAACAGGGTTCGGAAGAGCGGACTCGCGCTTCCTTCAAGCTGTTCCTCAATCGATTGTTTTTTTTGTCTGTTTGTTTGAAAATTCCGTAGTTTTGGCAGCTTAGAGCGACGACAACAAATGAGGCAAACTCCCCAACACAACACTGTATTCTAAGCAGGTTTTCAGGAAGCTGGTGGTTTTTTCTTCTTTTCTTTTCTGCTGCGAGGACTCTGAGATAGATCCTCTGTCCGTCGTACCCTTCAAGAGCCGGACGATCAGCTAAAGGATTGCCAAACATATGCCATTGAACGCATTTAGAAAACAATAATGTTTTGCAGTTGCGACAACGTGGAACCGAAATGGATGCTTTCAGGCAGATTCTTGATTTGGAGCAGCCATCGCTGGCATTCGGCGCACTTTCGCTGGCGATCCTCGCGTGTCACATCCACTCCCAAGCCATTGGATGCCCAGGAGTCGAGATTCTCCTGAATGATTGGCAAGAAGTTGGAAAGGATAATGCGCAGTGTGTCGCAGGCACGTGTAAAATGGCTAAAAAGATACGAGTTTCGGTTTAGTTTGAGAGCTTGGAAGGCCTATAATCTTCGCACTACTCACAACTTGTGTTGGCTCTGCAGCAGCTCATACAGCTCTGGCAGCACAAACATGCAGAAATCCAAATTCCACGACGACCTGTAAGCGAGTTGCATGCTTTGAGTTAATAATACTTTCTTTCAAGATATATAATATTAAATTCTTACGGCTTCTCCAGTATGGCTCCTAGTAGGTCTATAAAAATAGATTTACCGCAGTTCTTGGCCTGCCTTAAGGCGCCCAGGACATCGTGAGACCTGCGGGGATTTCATAATTAATTAATCAATAAATAAAAATAATAAATAATAATTATATTTGGAGTCTTCGAAACACACACCTTTGCTTCTTATATTTAATGAAGATGTATGGGGGATTGGAGGTGAAAGGTATAATTAATATATCGACAGAAATATTCTATCGAAAATATCGATATATTTGGCTATAGCGTAAATTATCGCATTTAACGTTGAAATATTGATATTATCGACATTTTTTCTTTTTTACCGATTTTATTTTAAAACATCTTTAAATCAAATGTTTATTCTCGGTATTCCTTTTATTATCCGATTATCCGATTCATGAAAAACGTTAACAAAGTCGTTATTTTCGTTATGAAATAAATAAATTTGTGTAAAAAACTTGCAAATCTTAAACAATCAAGTTTTTGTGTATGCAGAACTTCTGCAACATTTACATTTGGACATATAATTAGTCAGTAAGTTAGTTATACCATCTGTACCCTTTTTACTAGTTTAAGTTGATGCGATATATCAAATAGAATATAGATTTATCGCATCTATGTATGTACATATATCACAACGTTAAATGATCGATTACATCGATATCCTTAATATTTACCGAGTGGCGTTCCTCAGCAAATCCAGATTAGACTGACGATTGTTCAGCTCCTGGAGCACAGCCTCGTGTGGTCGCGCAAGAACATCAAAGTCGTAATGATGATCATCCCCCGCCATGATTCGATTGTTCACTGGCTGCTGTAATCGGGGAAGATTTGAGAGATTCCATCATAGGAAATGAATAGAAAACAAAACACAGCTTACATGAGTGCTGTGAGGCTTCTCCTGCGCCTTGGAACGCATGTCCAGGGTGGTGCGGGATCGCATCGGTGGCTTCGTTATGATCTCCACATTGATGTTCTTTTGCTGTTGACTGTTCTCCTTGTAGAACTGGCTTTGGGCGGAGGCACCGGCACCCATGATCCGCTTGTTCTTATTGACCACATTCGATGAGGAGGACTTCTTCAGCAGCATATTGTCGTCCAGCTTGTGCAGCTCCATGGAGCTGACAGAGGACACCTGACTGAGCTTGCTGGGTCCGAACAATCCCGTCGACGTTTGTTTTGTGCTGGCCACCATGCTGCCCGTTGTCCGCTTATGTAGGCTGGTCATCGTGGTCTTCTTGATCGACTTGGACGAGGCATTGATGGTGGAGGAGGCGGCAGCTACTGAGGGTGCAGGGGCTGGCGCTGGCTTGTAGGGATTGGCCATGTAGTTGAGGTTTTGATTGACGGGGAAATCCTCGGCCATCTCGTAGTTGTCGTAATTGTTGAGTATCGGCGGGTTGCTCTCGTTCAACTGCTGCACATCCGCATCGGAATCCTCCCCATCCTCTTTCCCCAGCGTGTAAATATTGTAGTTGTGTAGGGAACTGGGTCCCCCATTCATGGACTGCAGGCGGAGATGGCTATGGCTATCCAGGCCATAGTTGGTGCCATAGTTGGCGTCCATGTTGTAGGTAAGGCTGTCGGCTCCCCGGGAGTACTTGCCCTGCCTCAGCGATGCATCGATTCCCACACCGCCTGGGACATACACCCCGCCTCCTTGATAAGCCAACTCGGTCGAGGAACCCGCCGGCAGGGAGGACATCGGTGATGTCTCCGCCGACTCCAGCACAGCCTCGTTCACAACCTCCAGACTCAGATTGGGCGAGGAGAGTTCACTTTTGTTGTCCTCATGCTCCTCCCTTACCTGGGCCGGCTTGGAGCCGCCCAGGGACAGGCGAAACTTCTGATTGCCGCGCGTAAAGCTCTTCCGGTTGGTCGAGTTGTGCTTGAAGCTAGGCAGTGCATTGGCCGGCTGATAGAACGGTATCACGCGGTCCAGGCTGATCGTGTTGATGGCAACGGTGTCCACCTCATGGCAGCCGCAGATCTTCAAAGACAAGATGGGTAAAATGAGACGCTGCCCAAGAAGGACAAGGCGGGGGTCTGGCTTACCAGCTTATTTTTGACCACCTTCATGTCACCCAACGAGGACCAGGTACTCTTGATGTGGTCCAGTTCACGATCTGGCTCCCAGCCAATAACGGAAATGCCGGACGCACTGCCCACAAACAGACATTCGCCATTTTCACTGCAAGAATAAAGGTAGTGTGAAAAGAAGTTACTGGTTTGTTTTATTTTATTTGAATTTCATTTGTTTCTTGCGTCTTAATTTGGTGTTTTCCTGGTGCCTCTACTTTTATATTCAACATGCTAAACGTGCATCATTAAACACCTCAACTAACACTCAAACATACAACTCAAAATACACCAAATCACAATGTTAACAATAGTCTTACACCAACTCTTTCACACCATCAAATCCTCTTATTCCAACCACAATTTGGTATACAAAAATGGCTTTAAAGTCGGTGGAATTACTTCCCGAATGCGACACCCGACTTCTGCCTACCTAATCCTCAGTTCTATAGAATGAAGTTATAACTATTCAGGAAGCAATACAAGCCTGCATCAACTTGCTATATACACAGACTCCCTCAATTTTTGTCAACACCAATCACAATAAGCACTCACCCTTTTCAGAAACACGATCACCCCACACATCCCAAAATAAACAGTCATCGTACCTTAAGCAAACAATAAATGAAACACTATCCTACAGTGGATAATACTGGTACAATTCTATAAATAAACCTTAGTCACCATTACGATACTAAAAACTATTACATTTTCTTTTTAAACTTCGCGGTGCCACCAAACATTTCTAGCCTTAGATAGATATTTTATTTATTTTATTTTTTATCTACCTGATAATAAAACTATACATTTCTCAGGAACTCACCTGAACGTAATACATTTGATGGTCTGGCCATAAAAGTGTGTGGTCTGCGAGACAAGCTGTTGATGCTCCAGATCGTAGATAGACACCGTTCCGTCCACACGCCCGGCGGCTAGCAGGAACTCAAACGGATGAAACTGTATGCATGTGATGGCCACAACCGGTGGCTCAGCTATAAATTCCATTATCTGTTTGCTCTTCCGTATGTCCCAGATAAGAATGGAGCCCTCCAAGCCAGCGGAGGCGATCCACAGACCGTCTGGCGAGAATTTCACAGAGTTCACATGCGACATGTGACCGCGACAAATCCGAATGCAATTGTTCTCATTTTGGACGTCCCACAGCCTGAAAAAAAGGCGGGATCGTTAGCTCTTTAATGGTTTAATGTTCCCCCATACTACGTTCCCATTCCATAGCTACAAATTATAACATTCTGAATGTGATTCCTTGATCCATGCTCTTAAAAACCATAAACTTATGTGGAAACATCAAGAAACGGAAAGAGACAGCAATTAGTGCCTTCTCCCTCTATGCCATGATTACAAACAGGATCCAGCTGAGTTCAATTATTATTTTCTCAACATTAATCAACTGCTCACTCACCTTACAGTGGTGTCATTGCTACCGGACACCACATACTCCCCGGACGGATTAAAGTCCAGCGTACGGACACTCTTCATGTGCCCATTAAGTGTTGAGTAAATTTTCTGCGCATTTAGATCCCATCGCCGGATGATGCCAATATCGTCAGCAGAATAGACAAAGTTATCCTTGTAGGCGAAACGGACGCAGTCAATGGATCGATTATGGCCCGTCAGAGACTGAGAAGGAAGAAAATAAACATCAATAAATATAAGTAGCCATAGAGCGTAGAGCGAGTAAACTGAAGAAGGTACACCTACCATGAAGCACTCATTCTGCCCAATCGCCCAGAGATTGACATTGCGATCCTCTCCACCGGTGACCAGCACCCGGCCCGTCTCGCCCAGATCCAAGCTAGTGACCCTGCTGTCATGCGCCTTGATGTCATCTAAAAAAGGAGGTGAAATGGGGTTTATAACAAATTTAATAATACTCATTAAATCAAATTATTTGGGATCAAAATCAAGCTGCAGCCTAAGTGGTTCGACCTAAGATTCTAAGAAAAAATACCTTTAATTCGTTACTAATTCAAAGTAAGCTAAAAAGATTCGACCTAAAAATATGTTAAAATGCTAATTGTTTGTTTTTAGATCGTTTCTTTGCTATAAAATCCACTTAATTCGTTTTAAAAGTTGCTCTTTATGTTTTTAAGGCATATTTGAAGATAAGTAACCCTGGCCACACCAAGCACGTGCTTGTTAGAGCTAGGTGTTAGCTGTCGCGCGATGTAACTTTATTACAATTTTGGTTATAAGCAAACAAAGCTACATTACCCTTGCTAGTTTATATTATATTTTTTTTTGTCACGACAAAAAAGTGTAAATCGTGATTCAAATGTGAAAAATGCCTTCCTCTACAATAAACAATAAAACAAGTTTTATAAAACGAATTGCTATTCAATTGGCATTGCAATTACATATGTATATTGTGTTTCATATTACTTTTAATACACATAAAAGTTGAGTTTCAATTAAGACTAAAGCAAAAATCGATCTGTACGGGATCTGCCATAAAGTAGTTTATATTTCGACTTAAAAGGTAAGAGGACACTGTGTTTGTATTTCGTCACCTGTGGTACGGACGTTCAGTGCAATTACAAGGTAATTTCCTGCCTGCCTATTATTTTTCATTAGTGTTAACATTATGCCAGCAGATGTTGCCCAGCCAGATGGGGTTTTCCCCATAAGTACATGCATTACATACTTTAGAATAGATATTTAATGCCGATTAATGCTCGACCGAAAATCGAGTAACTCTTTGTCAGTGCAATTCGTCACCTACGCAAACGGCTGTCTGTTAAGCCTGGATGCTGTGCGAATGACATATGGGCAATTTCCTATTGGTGGCCTGCTCTTAATGCCTCTGCAGGACCGATGCTGGGAATAAGAACGGCTAGTAATGTCTTTTAATGGGCAGAAGGTGCAACAATAGTAATTGTATGCTCTGATCCGAAGCATGTTTGTATGTATGTTTGTCTGTGCGACACGACACACACTCACGTCCGTCTCCCAGATAGTTGGTCTGTTTGTGTGTGTGCTTGTGTGTGCGTGGGGAACCACAACGGTACTTTCAACCATTGCGCTTTACTTACAGATCTTGGATATTAGATTCCTGGGCAGGGCCATCTTCAGTCAACTTGGTGTTATATAAATAGGGTGATGGCGCCGAAAACCCTTTCAGAGGCCACTTTTGTAAATAAATCTCCCTTATTCGTAGCAGGTGTGAGATATAGTCTGTGATCAGCTGTCTTGTTTTTTAGCTGACGGCCTCAACACCAAAGCTCCGTTTTTTTGCCAAAACAAATACGAAACGAACATAAACGCGATAACACCGGGACACCTACACCATTATACGATGCTACCACAGCGATCTCATCGTATCAAAACAAATAATGCAACTGGAAAATCGGCCGATTCTGGTGGCCAAAAACAAATGCACATTATAATTACAGCGACGACGAGGGATGCAAAAAACTATCGATTAACACCGCTGCCAGGGCCGCGACCAAGTGGTTCGCGTTTGAACTGCTAGAAATTAATCGATTGTTGGGCAATAAATGTAATACATGTTATAGTATGTTTTTTCCTTTTCAATTATTTTGAATGGTGTTTCGTGTATAAATGTTAGTCAAAATTTGTTTACTTATCTTTTACGAGCGAAAAAGATTAATTGTTAATAATAAATACGACGCAACTACTATTTAAGATTAACAACATACAGATATATCACAGATTGTGACTTATATTTATTAAGAAAAGTGTCTGTTATACTAATGTTTAATATTAATCTGGATTTTTATATTTAAATAAACAATAAAAGTATTTAAGCCAATTGATACATCGATATACACTATGAATTGTTCAAATACCAGAGCGATACATTTTGGTATTTTTCGATGCACCTCTGCTGCGGTCACACTGCGGCATTCCCTCAAAAAAGCATCATCATTGCCTGGCCTACTTGCAAAAACTCAACCGATTTTCTGCATTAAACTTGCTTGTAAACTAACGTCAAAGATGTCCTCACGCTACGATCGTGCTGTTACCATATTCTCTCCCGACGGCCACTTGCTGCAGGTGGAGTACGCGCAGGAAGCCGTTCGCAAGGGATCAACGGCGGTAAGACCCGGTTTCCGAGAACGCCGATTGGCGTTCTGAACAAAATTAAACAGAGTTTGACTTGTCGCACAGGTCGGCGTCCGCGGAACGAACTGCGTGGTGCTGGGCGTTGAGAAGAAGTCTGTCGCCAAGCTGCAGGAGGATCGCACTGTCCGCAAGATCTGCATGCTGGACCACCACGTTGTGATGGCCTTTGCCGGCTTAACCGCCGACGCTCGCATCCTGATCAATCGGGCCCAAGTTGAGTGTCAGAGCCACCGCTTGAATGTCGAGGATCCGGTGACGCTCGAGTATATCACCAGGTATGAAAGCTTGCGTTCACCGTCTATTACCAGCCGCCTAGACTTAATTTAATGTTGTTTTTTTGTTTTCAGATATATCGCCCAGCTGAAACAGAAGTACACGCAGAGCAATGGTCGCCGTCCGTTCGGCATTTCCTGTCTCATCGGCGGCTTCGACTCTGATGGCTCTCCACACCTGTTCCAGACGGAGCCATCCGGCATTTTCTACGAGTACAAGGCCAACGCCACCGGACGTTCTGCGAAGACGGTGCGCGAGTTCTTTGAGAAGTCCTATCGTGAGGAAGAGGTGAGCACCGAGCGTGGAGCCGTCAAGCTGGCCATACGCGCTCTTCTCGAAGTTGCCCAGTCGGGTCAGAATAACTTGGAGGTGGCCATCATGGAGAATGGCAAGCCCCTTAAAATGCTGGACGCCACAGTCATTGCAGATTACGTGAAGATAATCGAGAAAGAGAAGGAGGAGGAGCTCGAGAAGAAAAAGCAGAAGAAGTAACAGCTTCGATGGCAGCCCTCGTTTTGAAACGTTTTCCAAGTCGGTCACGTTGCAATTTTTGTCCGTTTCAATGACCAATTCATCCCCTACCGCCTGTGCACCGTTTATAAAGCTCACCCTATCGCTAGAGTTTGTTAGACGGCTATGGCTTGGAAAACGCTTCAAATTCTTGTTTCGGTCATTCGAAAGAGCATTTTCTTAAGTTTAATATTTCTTATTCTTCGGAATGTTGTAAAATGGTTCTAAACTATTTGAAAAAAAACCACAAATAACATACTTTGTACTGACCTATGGAAGGTGTAACAAGCAAATCTTTTATTAAAGGGGAATCTTTAGGTTAATCGATTGTAGTTGGGGGAACAGCTTATATTACTTTTCCCTTTAAAGTTCAATCTAATGCTTTTTGTACGGAACAATACATGAATACTACATATGTACATATATTACTTATTGTGGTAATTGCCCAACACTCAACTTATGGTAAAAAAAAAAAAACTTCCTCTATCAAACGACAAATTTAATAAGTGCTTTGTCATGCCTTATTTCATTGGCGCCTGTTTCTTACCTCGCATCAAATGTACCTAATAGCTACCTGACCGAAATAGATAAATACCAGATGAACTTGTCGGAAAAGCCATTTCGTTGCCTACCCTTTGGTAAATCATCCAAACGAAAAAGGTTAATAAAATGTTAAACACTGAATTGTGCTACAAAGCGCAAGTAGACAGCTCACTGCACTCTCAGCTGTTATTTTGTCGATCCGATAATGACTTGACAGGTAGTCCCAGTTGATATTAGCTCATTGATCCAGAACTTCTTAGCCGGGACTTTATCTGCCCGCCAAACTTAAGCAGTGAGTGTAGAAACCGGGTCCAAGTCAGCAATTTTAGCCACCACCTTAAGTTAACTTTCGAACCAGTGGTATTTTATTTCTTAACCTGTAAATGAATGATATGCAAGGGACTTTCTGTTAATTAGTAAGAATATGATAACTGACTTGGACATGAATGGTAGTTTTCTCAATGATCAGTGACGGTTCCAATTGTTTGGTTGGTTTCGAGTGAAAACTTAATTTTGTAAAATACCGCTAAATTCTGCAGCGATCCGGTATATTCCGAATGGTATTTGGCGTATTTTAGTGCGTTTTTCGCTATGCCGGTGGTATATTCAAACGCGACAGGCACGGCCTCATCGGACGGGAGCTGTGAGTCGAAACCGCAAACGCAAACGCGAACGAAAACGGAACGCAGATATTAGCACATCAACTCACGGCGCTCTGCTTCCCCAAGTCAAAAACCGAAACTGAAAGCGAACCGCTTACACATCGTCCGCTGCCATTCTTCAATCCGTCGGTGCGCCAAATCCAGCGGGCCAAAATCAATAATCTGGTTGTGTGGTTTTCGCGGCTTTTTTTTTGTGTTTTCTTTCAAAAACAATCAATACCCGAAGGTAACGTGTGTAGACAAATAATAATTCACCTCAGTGTGCGTTTGCGTTCGTTGACGCTTGACATATTGGTACACATTTTATTTTATTTTATTTACTTTTTTTTATACCTTGTTTGTCGCTTACGAATTGCATGCGAGCCCGAGTCGAAATCGAATTCGAAATCGAATCACAAACGTAATCGGAATCCTTCCAGCATCCAAGCAGTACATGGGGTCATGTGGGTGGCAGCGGGGTTGAGGGTTGAGGATTCGGCTACCTAACCCAGAATGCACCAAAAACAATGAGCATGCACACACACGCACTCGCAGCCATATCCATCCGCCTGCACGCACACCGTGTGTGCGCCTGTATATGTATGTGTAAACTCTAAACTGATTTCGGCCCAACAGCAGCAGCTCTCTCGCTAAATATAAAGGAAGAGGCAAAAAATAACAAAAAAAATGAGACACGCTAATGCTAATACCAAAACAAACATGAAAAAACGAAGCAGCCGAAGCACCAACACGGTTGTCGCGTGTCTCCGGAGCTCCTTCTCCAACATTTCCACCTGAACTCCGATCGCGGCGCACCGCCCACTCGCACACAAACATAGCACCTAGGTACAATGTACCGTGTGGTACACCTTTACGCGGCACATGATTCCGGCGCAATGTACTTTGTATAAGTATAGCATTTACCGCCCCATTGATTGGCATAGCCATCTGTATCCGCTGTCGATCGTATCTGGCCCTTATTGGGTTGTGTTTGCTTCGATCGTATCCTATCTGTCTGTCTGTCTGTAGTCGTCTGCTTACCTTAATTGCCATCACCACCTTTACCGCCCACCGATACCGATTTTTAATCATCGTACGGTACCCTTGCCTACTCATTGCGACCACTAGTACGTGTACATACGAGTACGTGTACTTTCTGGGAGACGACAGTGTGCGTGCGTGCGCGCATGCCGCACACACACACACACACATGCATGCGGCCACCAATTTGGCAATATCTCGCCCTCTTACCTGACCTAGACAACCCCCCTTGCAATCTGCAATCCGCAATCCGCAATCCGCATTCTCCCCGTTAAAGATCGGCGGCGGGAGCGATTAAAATAAAAGTGGAGCAAAGGCTACAGTGCCGGCCGGAACTATGACAATTGGAATTCTTTTCTGCTTTCCTCTTAACTTTATTAATTCTGAACTAATACAAGGATTACGCTCTCAATTTCATATATAATATTATATGTAATAGTCCCAAGCTAATCAGTCCGTTCATCATAAATGTTAAAATAATACTTTTAGTTTGCATTTCCTTGTTTTAATTTGTATTATTATTAAAGTGCTGCAAGATAATGTGCTTAAAGACTTTTGGAAAGTACAATTTTCAAAATCTTCAATTCTTCAAGTTTTTTTACTTACTTTAATTTTTCTATAATTATTTTTAACTTACGCAAACTAGGAAGACAAAAAAAAAAAACCGACTAAAAACTAACTTTACGCTTCCTAAAAACCATCAACACACCCTGTTAAAATTAGAATATTTCTATTCTAATCAAAATACAAATTTTCAAGTTATTAAAATCGTATTAACCTTGCCAAACACAACATTAAATTAATTTAATTACCAAGATCAATGACTTGAACACACCATTATTTTTAACGATCTGTTTTGCTTCTCAATTATTTGTGAATAAAAAAAAAAGTTAATTTATTTGAACCCTTGAACTAGCTTTCATTTAATATATACAAAAAATAATTCCTCCATTGTCCTAAAAACGCTAATTAAATATTCAAGCCCAATTACAAATAATTGGCACTGATTGCGATGCAGGTTCTCAAAATTATAGTGCTAAGATATGTAACAATCTCTACGTGGCACTAAGCACAAAAAAAAAAAAAACTATAGAAACTGGGCTAGAACACAAACAAATGCACTTGATGGGCGTAGACTTTTGGAGCTTGTACTGGGAACCACAACTGCACATGACACGCTAGATCCACTGACAGGGTGTGGTCCTGTCCCTGTCCCTCCCACCTACTATACATATATATCTATATCCCAAACCATCCCAAGCTGAACCTCGTGTCCTCGTGCCTGCTCGGGTCCTGTGTTCGGTGTACAATCTGAGGTGGTGGGAACTGGGCTGGCTTGCTGGGGCTTATGTTTCGGTTTTGGGGTTTTTTGTGGGTTTTGTCGGGGCAACTGGGCAACTGGGCTTAGTTATTAACGCTACTTACTGTTTATACTTGCTGTTGTTATCGTTGTAAAACAAAAAAAAAATGTGTTTGACCCGGCCTGACACTTTCGTATTTCACATATATATAATACAATAGAATGGGCACAGAAACCAAGAGCAACAGTTACACAGGACAGATTTCAACAAGTGGCGGCAACCCCAAAGTGATGAAAGATTCTTTATCCTTAGTTCGTCAGACGGTCAATCAGCAATCGCCATCAAACCAGGTCCAGAACCAATTGAATTCAAACTCTAATTCGTATCAGAACGAAAGCGAAAATGATAACGGGCCCGAACTGATAACGCGTGATATTCGGCCAAAACAGCAGGAGGATAAAACCAGAAAAGAGGCGATTGTACCCTTTGTCCCCATATTTGTTGAGGAGGCCGACGTGATACAAGGGGCCAAGGAATTGTTGAAGGTTATTCGACCGACCTGGGACCTCAGCCACGTCGAGTTTAAGGTAAAGTAAAGACCAAACAAACCATCCTTCTTCCACCCATCCTTCCCGCCCCAACAAAATATCATCACACACACACACACAACTCTTCCCATTGAAACAAATTCGAAAAAAACAAAACAAAAAAAAGAAAAAACCATCTATGTCAATATGTCATGTATTCTCTACTCCATCAGATCAGGGTAAAGCGCAGATCGCAGATCGTTATCCGTTTGTTAGCCGGACCAATGATGATGATGATTATGATGAGGATGATGTATGTTTCCCCATTCCCTATTTATTAAGATCACTAACTGGTGTGCGGAAAGGGCGAAGATATTGTTAGATGCTAACAACACACAGTTTTTGGAACGGGCTTACCCTACATACATACATACATGTATATATTGCACAACCAACTCTGCTCTACTCTACCCTTCCAATAGTAATTATATAAGATATATACACACACACAACAAGCACACCGCTGCTAACTGCTGCCGCTACCTTGAAATTTGTAAATAGACTTTATAATTTCACTGTGCGAGCCATGGAATTGTTATTTCAAATTAACATTATTTGCGCTACGGCCGTGCGAGAGGCTACGAGTTCTAGGCGGGCGGCTAGACTCGAGACCGAGACGCAGTAGAAACCAGTTTGCCACTAATCTAGCCTTCGAGTGGGGTGGAAACGCCGTGACAATGCCTCCCTCTGGATACCCCTATTGGGAGGAAATTGGTTAGAGTTGGACCTGCGTGCCAATTAATCGCAGATTCTAATCGTTTCGCATGGACATATACATATATTATATATAGGACATATATAGGGCGCCACGGAACAGGTGCCATTGACTCGAGTGGTTGATATATATTTTTTGTTGTATTATTTTCTGATTGAAACAGACACAGATTCCTGAGTTCGTTGTTTTTTTTTTAAAAGGGGCGCGATTGTGTGTGGCCCGATTTGATAACGAACGGATGATGATTGCGGTACAAGTGTCCACAGTTGAAGCCTGAAGCTGCTCCCAATCATAATTCCATCAAAATGTGGACGTTCTCCGTTCGCGCCGCCTTATCGGAGCCAACTCGTACGCCTTGACCCCGCGCAATCCGTGTACATACGAGTATTATATATTAAGAGTGTGTGTATAAAAGTCTAAAGGGGGGGTACCGGTGTTCGGTGTGTACATAAATTACTTATCAGCAAACAGTTGGATTCCGCCATGGCTAGGACAGGCGGAAAAGTTCGTTCTTAAGCAGTTGAGCCTCTCGGACTAGAGTTGATAAAGTGCGTTAAATATCTTATTCATATTTTTTATGATTTCCATGAATAAAACACACAAAAGGTGGTCGACAAGGGGTTGGAGATACATATGTATATTGCACTAATTAGCCTTTATTACCATCTGCATAATGGCAGGAATAACAATTTCCAATTGGCCTTGTTGGTAAATAAAGGATGAGCCCTTTTCCAAGCAGATTCCTGCTGCGATTAGCATTCACTATTGATTTAACAATATATACGTTTTCTTATTTGACTTTATTTGCATTTTGGTGAGTCAAAGATATTATTTTCTTGTCTTATCCCATGTCCCTCTGATAATTTAATCTGTGTTATCCAAACAAACGTGATTTTTCGAGTTAAATCATGTGACTTTGAAGCAAACAATTGCAGAGACTCTTTGCGAGCCCAATTAAGTAGATTTTGATTGTTTTACTCTCTGAAGATCTGAAGATCTGTCAGGATAGTAAGAAGGTTAGCAGCAAACGGTATAAGTACCTTTTTAAGTGATTTGAAGTCTGAAGTTGGGATAAATAATAACAAAGATGGTCTTTATGAGAATATTTTGCAGGTTTTAAACGATATAAGATATAACGATATAACCCATTTTTCCGACTAATATTAGGTCGTTGAAAACTTGAAGCTCATTCAAAAAACTTTCCAAAAACGTTCTTGGAGATATTTTCCAATATCTATAAAATATTAACCACCCGTTAAATTAAACATTAACATATTTTGTAGGTTTGTAACTAATTTATTAAGACTAACCCAGTATTTGAAGAATTTATCTGGTTTTTAAGTATAAATAGCACAATAGTTTTGATCTTGACATCTTAAGAATATTTAAAAAAATATATAATATATTATATACAGAGTAACGAGTTTATTATCATATTATATTATAAATCTACGAGATTACTTGACTCCGAAAGGTTAGCTCTGGCTTATAAGTAAATTAAATTTCGTGCCTTTGAACTGAGTATAAAAATTAGCGATACAGGCATTTTTAATAAATATATGTCTATCTAATAGCATGTTGTGTTGGCAACAATACAAAAAACGAGCTCTATAAGCAATATAAGTGTCAATATGACAGGGTTTCGTCTTTTCTGAAACGCTAGGCACGCAAATAGCTAATGTCAAAAAGTTTATCACCGCAATTACTACACACGTACTTTGAGTTTTGAGTGTGTGTGCTCCATGTGCTGGCCGGTGGTGTGCACACACACACACACATATGTACATATATATATGTATGAGTAGCAGAATGGTGGAGTCGATAAGGAAGAGGTGCCATAAGCCTTTTATTTTATAGCTTTTGTGAATGGTTCCGGCTTAAGAATACACATTCTTCAAAAGCAACTAAACCGAAGTCAATATCAGAATAAGAAGCGTAACGTCATATTCAAGCAAGATCAACTAAGTACGTGTACAGGCAAGCAGATCTGGAATGCTTGAGAATACAAGGAGCTTCTGTATCTCTCTCTTTTTTTGGATTTTCAACAAAATTTCAAAAGAGCCTGGAGTATGATATTACGTTATATATATAATATATCGACAAAAATATCGTAAAGTTGATAAACCAAAGTTTGAAATATCGAAAAATATCGCATTTAACATTCAATTATCAAGGCTATCGAAAACATTTAAGACAAATTTGATTTAATGCAGGTGTCTTTTTAAAATTTGTAAATAACATTTCTCAATTTATTCAAGCAATGTTAGTTTAAACTTAGATAACTTATAAGATTAGAGACATATTAAGGAGAATATCGATTTATCGCAACGTTAAAATATCCATACCTATATATATACAGTCCAACGATTATCGATACATTGTCGATATTTTCTGCCGCTTCTACCCTGGAGCCCGTCCGATAAATTCGAGTTCAAAATTATCGTATGGCGTTACGCATCTTATATATCTTATATATTGTCTTTGACTTAACCCTCGTATATCGTATCTCGTTTGGTAATAGTTGGCAATAACTTCATGTACATAAAATTACAGTGTATAGATCACATTCACGTAGCAGCCGCAAATCATTAGCATTTAGTCCTAAACCCATCTTCGCTCACTCACTTACCCATATGTACATATATGTATGTATGTACATACATATTAGCGATGCCCACGAACACTTCATAATAGTAACATTCCATTTGGGTCTTGATAATTCTAGAGTTTTACCGATGGCATCACGAACAAGCTGGTTGGATGCTTCCACAAGGAGAATACCAAATTGAGCCATGAGAACGGGGACTCGTATCTGCCCTGCAAGACGCAGGTGTCCGAGGAGGAGGAGGAGGACACGGTCATTATCGAGAAGGATGATGATACGGCGGCGGCTGAAAACGGTGCACCTGTACAGTACTCCGATAACGTAGTGCTGGTCAGGATATATGGCAATAAAACGGACCTACTGATAGATCGCAAGGCTGAGACGCAAAACTTTCTTCTACTGCATACTTATGGCTTAGCGCCATCACTATATGCCACGTTCAAGAACGGTCTCGTCTACGAATACGTACCTGGAACCACCCTAAATACTGACAGTGTGCTCTGTCCAGAGATATGGCCCTTGGTCGCCCGTCGCATGGCCGAGATGCATCGCAAGGTGAAGAAGCACGGGGAGAGCTCGACGACCAAGCCATTGCCGATGATTTGGAAAAAGACGCAGAGCTTTCTTGATTTAGTACCTGAACGTTTTAGTGATGCTGAAAAACACAAAAGGTAGGAAGGAAAAGGATCTACTCTGATCGATTTTTGTTCAACGCATCCCCCTCCGAATTGCAGAGTGAAAGGAACGTTTCTACCTATCAGTCGACTGCGCGATGAGTTCAATAAGCTCTACGAATACCTGGAGGCTCTGGACAGTCCAATTGTCTTCTCCCACAACGACCTACTGCTGGGCAATGTTGTCTACACGAAGAGCCTGAACACGGTGAACTTTATTGACTACGAGTACGCCGACTATAACTTTCAGGCATTCGACATTGGCAATCACTTTGCGGAGATGTGCGGCGTCGATGAGGTGGACTATTCCCGCTATCCGAAGCGTGAATTTCAGCTAAAGTGGCTGCGCGTCTACCTCGGAGAATACCTTCAACGCAGCTACATTCAGAACGAGGAGGTCGAGCTGCTTTACGTCCAGGTCAACCAGTTTGCACTGGCATCCCATATTTTCTGGACGGTGTGGTCCCTCTTGCAAGCTGAGCATTCCACTATCGATTTCGATTACGTAGGGTAAGTTATCGATTTGCAAGGAGCTTCGTTCTCCAAACTTGGAGACTTTCGAATTAATTGGTGCAAATTCTGCGTTTTGAAATGATTATTCAATTATTATTCATATATACATTTGTATATATGTGTACCTTCAAATAACAAATATTTCCCCCGGAATAATAAAGAAAAATGTGACGAAATAGGAATGCGAACATTGTACGATTAAAAGCCTTAAGATTCCGCCATTGTTATCAACAATATGCATATAAAAATACTGATAAAGAGAAAGCAGCTCAATTGCAATCTTTAATATTTGATATACAAGTATATTCCTCTTTCGTCAGCCAACCACTTGAATCAATAATATATATGAACATACATATGTGTAATGAGAGTTCAGAAGAATTCAGATGGCTGGTTTTTAACCCACAGCCTTGCACGTGGAAAACCTAATATTAAACTTTGATATTCTTTCTCGTTCACTTTCTTGTGAAGCAAAATTACTAAATTAATTGTTAAATTATTAAATTAATTGTTAATTAATTATTAAATTAATAATTTAAGAGTCATATTCAAGCAAGATCCAACGAGAACATATACAGGTATGCATATCTAGAATGCTTGAGAATTCAAGTGCGCCTGTTCTCTTTCTTTGGCCTTTCAACAAAATTTAAAAAACGAACCTTAAGTAGTGTTCTAAGATATTATATACCCACGAAAATATCGTACATTTTATATATCGAAGTTGGAAAAATATCGCATTTAATGTTAAAATATTAATGTTATCGAAAAAATATGCGAAAAATGTAATGTAATATGTTTCGATTATTTTCATATCTTTCAAACTACATTTTTTGAAAACATTGATATTTGAGACCAACAATGATAGTTTAAAATTAGTTAACTTATAAGTTTAAAGATACGTCATATTAATCAGAATATCGGTTTATCGAAACGTTTAAATAATTATTATAATATATCGACACTACACTAACAATAAACTATTCTCTTTCTCGCCCCGATTATAGCTATGCATTTCTCCGTTACAATGAATACTTGGCTCGAAAGGACGAGTTTTTATCATTGGTTGCAGCAAGAAACAATAAGTGATTTTCTTCTCTCTGTGTCTCTCTTCTCTCTCTCTCCGTGTCCCGGCCACTGTGGGGGAAAAAAAAACTATAAAATGTGCCCAGTGATATATATGTGTAAACTAAGGCTGGAGCGGAGCTTAATGTTATACATATGTATATATATAACGTGTGTGTGTTTAGAAATCAGAAAGAACGAAAATCCGATAAAGAATAATTAAAAAGTGTCGTGTTCGCGGGCCAGCCTTAGTGTATGTATATATAAAGAATTTGTATATGTTCTTTAATTTGTATAAATTGATATTTTGTAGTCATAAATAAAACAACAACGTATGTACTTTAAACATAAACACATATTTCAACAGCCTTATTACTTATAACATATGGTAGTAGGGCCAACCGAAGGAAGCATTCTTACAATAGAAGAATGAATTAACCCACTTCCTGGAATCCTATATGGGCATTACGTGGCGCTTTGATCTTCCAGATATGTTTCCGTTTTGAGAGTTTTCCGGAAGGCAAACTGTGTGTTCGAACGCGCTCTAAGGTTAACATGAGCGGCTTTTGATGTTGGGCTCCTACTTTGGAAATCCGTGCTCAACCATGATCTACATCGACACATTTATTTTATTTCAAGCTATACACTTAACACTCATTAGCAATACAAAAAAATCTCTACGATATTGTTTATGGCTTGCTCGGTCTTACGACAGCGACAGAAAGAAGAAAGTGCAAAATTGTTTGTGTATAGCGCCGTGTACTTAAACTTACCTACATATGTGACGTATCGCAAAAGTTTCCGCCTAGTTAGCGTCAATTTAAACCTGTCTTCAGATATTATAATGAAAGGAATGATCTTATTGCAGAAATAGTAATTAGGTGATTCAAATGTATGTATGTAAAATATTAATAATCAAGTTAATTTACGTCGTTTCTATTAATTTTCCCATTGCTGTGAAATACAGTTATTTTAAAGGCTACAATGATTGATCTACTGCTTCGACATCTGCTTTCCATACTGATTATTGTACCTTGACCATAAATATTAATCTTTTTTAATTATATTTTGTCAGTTGACAACCGTTAACGGAATATTTAAACGTAATATTGTTGAAACCTAATACCAAGTGATAAATACGTGCAGTGCAATGCAAAGCAAATGCGTGATATTTTTAAATGAATCAGACAGCTTTGACTGGAAATTCCTTATGCTTAGTCAGAAAAAGTAGAATAATAATTTACATTAACTATTAAACTTACATATGTACATATGTATGAATATAAGGGTAAGGGAAAAGCTGATAAAAACGTTAGTACTAATAAAAGAAAACCATTTAAAAATATTAATCAATATTTTTAAGAAGAAACATTTTAGTATATATTTTTTTATCGTTTAGTTTAATAAATGTAATAGAAAAAACCTTGTTTTTATAGATTTTTCTTGCCTTTTATTTATCTTTGTTCTCATTTCTTTATTTAACATTTATCATCTTATAAGGGCTATTTAAAAACAATATACATATATTAGGAGATACTACAACAAGGCGTCGAAATAACGAAAAATATTGTTATTTGGCTTGTTAAGGAGATAGGTTATCCTGAACATATTAAGAAATCAATTTAATTATAACTTTTTTCTTTTAATATTTTGTCTTGATTTTTATTAACAGAACAATGAATCATATGTATTAAGAACAAAGTTCTTCGAGGAAAAATGGGTGTTTACAATAAGTTTAATTGAATTTATTAACCTTTTTACAAAAACAAGTCTTTGTATTATTATGATACGTTCTACAGATATATTACACTGTGGTTCGGTTTCCGTCTCCACCAAGTTTTTGAACAATCTAAAAAGATAAAAGAGATCCAAAATTAGACTAGATACCGAAAGATAATTGTTTTCTATTTCTTTCTTTTTATCCTAAAGGAATGCATGATATAAATAAAATATATAAAAAGTGCATGTCTTAAATATTGTCCCACTTATGGAAATAGAACGAGTTATCGAATGAAACGGCGAATCGATTTCGTAAGCACAACCCTAACAGTTCGATAGTTCAGGTGGCTGCATTCGATAACTTGTCCGACTCTCACCACCAGCCGTGACCAGCTGTCATACCTAAAAGAAAAAGACAAACGTTCGATTTACCTAAATTATCCCTCGTTCAACGTAAATAATGTCGAGCTACATTGCCAGGAGAGGTCCCGCGGTATTGTGTGAGTATTCTCGCGGGAAAAAGGAAAAGTCCTGGCAATTTCCCTACTGCTTCGCTAAGCGAGGAGCTGCTGTTGTGCTCCGCACACTGATTACGTAAATATATAACGCGAATTTTTCATCTCAACTGCAGCCAACCTGGGACGATGGGCCTACAATCTGTCTGGATTCAACCAATACGGTAAGGAGCAAAGGAGGCAACTGCCTTGGACATCGTCATATCTGATCGTTGGTTATTTCAGGTCTGCACCGTGACGACTGTCTGTACGAAAACGAGGACGTGAAGGAGGCTGTTCGCCGCCTGCCCCGCAAGCTGTACGATGAGCGCAACTACCGCATCATGCGCGCCCTCCACCTGTCCATGACCAAGACGATCCTGCCCAAGGAACAGTGGACCAAGTACGAGGAGGATGTCAAGTACTTGGAACCCTACCTGAACGAGGTGGTGAAGGAGCGCGAGGAACGCGAGGACTGGAACAAGAACCACTAATTGTGTCGCCTCACTACTACTCACTTTGGACTTGTAAATGTTGAAATACATAGCGTAGATTAAAACCAAAATTGGCTATGAAACCCGACGTTTTGCATGGTTGTTTTTAGGGAACCGCAACCCTTCAGTGTTTATTCAGATGATGTGCTCGCGGTAAAGCCCATGCCGATGGCATGGTGGAATGATGTTTGGTGAAGTTAAGCGTTTAAGCGTGTCTCCCTCTTACCTGTTGCATAAATGGTAAATTGAATAGCGATCCTAGGACTGGCACGCGTCCAAGGAAATTTATGGCCACCGGGAAGAAGCCGCTGAAAGAGATGCAATAAGTAATAAGCATTTAATGAATTATTTCAACAAGTGTTCAGGGGACACACGAAAAATAAGGCATTGAAATATTCAAAAGGTTTTCAGGATATAATAACCAGGCAAAGGCAGTTAAGATAAGTTGTAAAAATACTTATATTGTCATTTCACTCATATTCAAGCAACAGAGTTCTTAGTTAGTTTGTTAACAAAGCTTTCTAAGCAATAAATACTCATCTATTGTTTTTAAATACAAAATTATAGCTCTGAGATATAATTTTATATAGTTTTAATATTTAAATGGAATACTAAGAACTGGAATTGTAGGAAAAGAATATTTTTGGAAACTATTAAGCAGATACTTTCGGGTCAAAAATATAAAACTGCAAGCTTCAATATTAGACCCTAGTAATAATTAAATTACTGGAAAATGATGTGAGAAAAATCGGTTTATTATACTGTAGCACTACTTTAGCTAGAAGTTTGCAATGCAGTGAAGAAAGCATTCTTCTTTTTATCAGCACCAGACGAGTCGATCTAGCCATGTCCGTTTATAAGCAAACTTCTCTCTCAGTTTTTGAGATATCTGAATGAAACTTTGCAAATCGTCTTCTTTATATTCCCATTAGTATATAAGTCGGAATAGGACAATTTGAAGGACTAAATCATATTGCTGCCATAGGAAAGATACCAAAATTATAAGAACAAAACTTATACCTTTTCTGTTTTTCAGTATATTTTCACCTACTTTGAGATATGAGTATTTTTTTATTGATTCTGAGTTTCGGTTTTAATTGTATGAAAGACTAATAAGGAAATTATGTGGGATTTCAGGTCTTTCACTTGCGTGCATGTGACAAACAATAGTGGCCTCGAACCGAAGAACTATGTTAAAAGCCGATTTAAGGCGCCTAATAACTATTTTGTGAGGCAATAGTATTAAGCTGTAGTTTTAACTAGATACAAAGGCCATTAATAACACGCGGCAAATACTTTGAGGGTTAACTGCAGGGTTAACTACACAAGCTGACGAGGAAAACACGATAATTTTGAAATGAAACTTGGCAAACCTGAACAGTGCAAAGAATCCGTAGGACTCAATGATCATCCCGATGATGGGGAAGCCCAGCAGAACGATGATGATTCCACCGAAGAAGGCTGTCGTGCCCTTAACTTTGTGCCGTTGGAAGAAAAAGCGCAATGTGCGCTCCACGCCGATCACACAGCCCAGACCCGACAAGAATAGGATCTGCGAAAAGGAGAGCACAGCTAGTTAGTTGGCCTGTTGGCCCTCGGTGCAAGGGTGCGGTGCATTACATACATTGCCTATTGCGAGCAAGCCTGTGTCGAACAGCAGCAGCATGCCAAGAAACAGAAACGAAATGCCGAAGCCAGCCAAGCCGATGCCAATTTCTGGGGAGAGATTCGACGTGTTTGTGTTTGGTCAATGGGTGAGCTGGGGTCTTGTCTTGCCTTAGCGGCGACTTACTCTGCAGATCTGTGATTTCAATCATTGTGATTTATTTATTCGGTTTTGAATAGAAATTCCACGTAAACACCAGCTCAATTTTAAAACCCGAACAGCTGATCGACTTTCCTTCAAATGTTTCGTGTTGACGAATATAAACAATCATTGCAGGGCTGCATGCAGGACAGTGTTGTAAAACGAGGTAGAGAGCTTGCAGCGCAAGCGGTCTGCGCAAACTTTTATCGAAAATACTTTTAAGGATGACACATTGTTCTGTTTGCATTGCGAATAATATGTATTTGTTTAGCCATGGAAGCTTTTAAATATAGCTGGGTCGACCACCTACGATACTATCGAAGATTTGTTTGAAAAACATGGAGAATATCGAATACGCCGACTATCAATTTTTGTTTGTCCCATCCAGAACGATTCGGCACACATTGCTGGTTAATTTTTGCACGTCAGAGCTGAAAAAACATCGATATCTTAAAATATCGTGCTGTTCATGAAAACATGAACCGCCTTTTTAAATTACTTGTAATATTTCAGAATATCTATATATTGTATAATAATAATAATTGTTTTTGATTGCTATCCTAAAATACAAATACATTAATAAAATCGTTAAATAAATCAGATGAATGTATACAAAAATAAACAAAATAATCGATCATTATTGTGAGAAGAAATCCAAATGCATTTTTCTTAATGTCCTATTTCTTTTACACAGGGAAAATACTGTGTTGAGCAAAAGGGCATTTCAGCAAAAGCCAGCCCTAGTGCAAAATAGATATCGATATATAGTCGTAACACTAAAAAGAAGACTATCGATTATGACATAGCTGTTTTTGCAACTCTGGCACACGCCATTTTACATTGACAGTGTACACCGGACTGACGCTAACAAAAACCATTAGGAAATTTTTGTGTAAAAGGAGTTTCGCTGTTTCCGAAAATCGTTTAGTTCTGCAGCTAAAAACACTGTTGCAACTGTTAATTAAACATGGAGCGTAAGTACAGCACAGAAATACATTATTGACGGCGTGAAAATGTCTGAAATATGTGCACTTTAGGTGGCGGTTATGGTGGTGGTGCCGGACAGGGATATAATAATTTCGCTGTCCCCCCACCAAACTACCAACAACAGCCAAATAAAACTGGTAACTACAACGAACCACCTCCGAACTACAGCAAGCAGGGCGGTGGTAAGGTTTTAACGAAGCTCCCGGCCTCGAATGCTGCTCAATCGACACATTTATGTTTAAGGTTATGATTCCGGTCATCGTGGTTCTGGTGGCGGCAGCGGCGGTGGCGGTGGCGGCGGTGGCTCATGGAACGACAGAGGCAACTCCTACGGGTATGTTATTAACATTTACCACCTAAGTCGGTATTAAGATATTGGGGTAGCGTTCCACGCCGGGTAACAACAGAATTTATAAGAAAAGTGTACAAATTAACCCTTTAAGGAACCAGCATATTCGACAAAACCAAGCCAATAACGCGAAACATTAACAGAAGCCTAAAAATTTTAAAATGTGTAAGAACAGAGCCGAATTTCGAATTCGAACTCGAACTCGAATGTGAATGTAAATGTAAATGTAAATCGAAGAAGAGAAGGTGTGGAACGATAAAAACAGAAAGAGAGAGCGAGATATGCCTCGGCTTGAACGGAGATGAGTCTCGAATATGTGTGTCGCTCTGCATTGGTTATTTTTCATATATATAAGTATATATCCCGAAGTGCACACATGGTTCGAATAAATTCGAAATGTCCAAGCAACGAAATGGTTTCAAAAAAAAAAAGATATGGTAAATATATATAAATCGCCTTTGGGGAAGCCGTAATCTATTTGCTGCAACTACTGTTTGGTTCCTTCCAACACACGATCCCCAAAAATTGGTACAATAAATGAATGGTATTCCCTGCAAAAAAAATCAAAATAAAACCTAAAACCAGAAAGAACTTGTAGAGAATCCGTGGCCAATTAATTAATTAGTCTCCGTTACACGTCGTAAGCCATTTGCATGAACACCTCCTTCATCACGGACAACACTCGTGTCACACAAGCATTCATAATTTTTAAGGAAAGAGCAAACAAAACCAAAAAAAAACCCTTAAAACTATTCAAGGATTCAAATAATAATCAAAATAATAAATAAACCCAGACACGTACTACTTAAATGGGCCTAAATTATGCATCTAAAGGTCGAACATATTAACTAAGGAGTTCCGAAACCAAATCTAAAAAAAAAATACCAGAAAGAAGTATGTGACAAGTGTATGACATGAATGATCAAAACACAAGTCATTCAAAATCATTTATAAGCGAATATATATAATATAATTGGAATGAAAAGCTGGTGGGGTTCGTAAAAAAATATCAATCTCCCATTCATATTTAATGCCTCTCTTAAGTATATTCAGAATTATATTAGTTTTAACAGATTTTTTTTCCCCCTAAGATACAACAGTTCTCAAAATAATAGGCTCCTCTTTGCATCCATTTCATTTATTTATTCATCTGCTTTTTCTATTTCTCTTTGTTTCCAATTCTTTGCCTATTATAATTATATATTTTTAAATAGGTTTATTTTTTAAACTATTTTCGATTACCAAATATATCGCGAGTTATCGAAGTAAGTGAAATCTGGTAGATACTAGAGACTACTTTCTGCAACTGTACACGAAAAAAGGGGAAACTAAGTTCCAATGCGAGTACAAACCGTAAGCTATGATTAATCTTTATAATAATAATAGTTTAAAAGAATCAACACAGAACAACACAGATTCTGTGACCAGATGATTCGAAATCAGTGTTGCCCACATGCATGCAGGGACATGTTAGACTAGCATTTGTGTGAGCAGAGCTCGGGCATTGAAACTTGCAGACTCGGGAGTCTATCTGTAGGGCATCACTGTTCTAAATGTGTTCTAATTGGTGGAAAAGGTCTTCGCCACTACGCCCAAAGATAATTAATCAAATTAAATTAAGGTACTTAGGCAATTAATCAATGTGTAACAAGATTAACGTGTTAGGAAATGCATTTCCTACCAGAGCTTAGGGTTAGCTCTTAGTTTGTAACTATTTATTAGCCTTAAATAAATAAAATAATAAATAAAATAAGCTTAAATTTACATTATAGTGAAAGCCATGTTTATCCGAGTGGTGAATTGCCATTGAACAAATATGCAAAGAAGTTTTTCGTTCGTTAATAATGCCATAAGTCCCGATTAAAAGTATGTGTAATTTTGAAGTACTTCATAGGAAATATCAATGACTAGAAAACCAGCTTCCTACAAATACAATCTCAACTATGTCAACTTGCGAGTCAGTCTTTAAGCTTAAGCTTAAGTTAAAATAAAGAAAGAAAGAAAAGTTGATTAAAGCAGCTGCATATTACATATTATCTCGGTCTGTTTCTGCCTTAAAAAACTAGTACTGAAAGGGGTTAGTGATTGAATAATGAGTGGTTAATGTGTTCCATGTGTTTTTTCATCACTAAGTGAGTTGAGTGGGTGTGTTCCAAATAGTAATTCACGAATTCAAGGCTTAAACATAATAGATGAAAAGATATTGCACTGTTAAGTTGGTTAATAGAAAGTTTTTACCATTATTATTATTTTAAACTTTCTTTTAAAGTCAACTTAAAGACCAACTTACACACAAGAGAAGGAGAAGTGAAATGCTTTTCCTCTCTGGCCCTTTAACATTAGCACGAGCCGAAAATATTTGCATGAGGTCAGCAGAAATTCCCAAGTCTGAATTCTGAATTCTCGGTTGTTTAAAAAGGCACTAATGTGAGGCGGTCGCTTTTAGGAAAATCCCAAATAAAGGGACTGACGTGGTTTCTATCTATATCTGTGTGTAATCTTGGCATATAGTCGAGTATCGATATACGTATATGAAATAAAACCGTACTATAACTCGAGTTTTGCTTATAAACCCCTCAATTATTTGTTTTTGTTATAATTTTCTATTTTCTTTTCAATAACTAACCTTACTTTAATAACTATCTAACTATAAACACACTTTTTGTTCTGCATATTTGAGACATTTTAATGGGCACTCCTATTATTTTGAGAACCACTTTATGTAGATAGTCTATAAATATAACCTACAGCTATATTTCAAATAAATCTAATCTAAGATATGTTGTAACGCTTCTAATTCACATTTTTAAGTTACTCACCAAAAGATTGCCCAATTTCTAGTTTTAAGACTCTCTTATGATAAGTATAACAAGTCCCAGCTTACAAAAAGTACTGCAGTTTATAGGTATTTTGCGTATATATATTTTTCGGTTGAAATAAGTGTTTAAAATATGGAAATCAAATGGAGGATAAATGTATTTTATGGTTTAGTGTCTTACGATTAGAAACTAAACACGAATTGGGGGCTAAAAATGTTCAATTATGTTCCAGGATTATTTCGTTAAGATTAGTATTAAGACCGATATTACAAATAGACACTGTCCCAACTGATGACGATGATTGATCGGGACTGATAATCTGGTTCTGGTTCTGGTTTCGGTGGGTCATCAACAGATCAGAGACCAGCACAGCCACAGCCACAGAGTATGTCTCTTTCCATCCCTTTCGTTTCTGTGACTATATAACACACGTATCAAATATAGATGTTTAAGTGTTAATCCCTAACATCCTCCAGAGCACTTTGATCAGTGACCTCTCTCTCGATTGTGGAACTGCGGAATGGAAATTGATGCACGCTCGTCACTGATTGAACTGTGCTGGATATGAGTGTCCTTTTAGAGACCGAGATCACGATGTATTGTAATTTGTAATTGATTAGAGAGGGGATCCTAGGCGTATACCTCAACCTCACCATACTGCATACTACAAACAACAAAACAACCAAATTTAAAGCATTAAATAAGTTATTCAATATCCTCTTTTAGAAATGGAGGCGCCAGCAAGGACAGCTACAACAAAGGTAAAAATAATGCAAATCATTTTGCAAATCATATCGAGTAATGTATACCAAATATATCTTTTTCTACATATTGAACCCAAAAAAAAAGCCAAACCAAAAAAAAAAAACTCAAAACTGATTAGAACAGAAACAGAAAACAAACAGAAACAGAGAATTAAATCGAAAGGAAAATCATATATATTATATATATATATAAATCACAGACATCATCAAAATGTTCCTTTCTTGTCGGCGGCATATATTATATCCATTGTGTGTGGTTACAATTCCTTCCCATATCTCTATCTATATAGAGTGTAGAGTGTGTTTACCTAATTACTCGATCTCGAACAGGGGATCCGGTATGCCAGGAAGGGTGTTAAGGTCAAGGTACAAATATTTCTGTGCAAAAATGCTGCTGCGTGGTGTTAACGAGGTTTTGTGTCGGTTGGGTTTATCGTTCTCCTCTCTCTCTCTCTCCCCCCCCCCCTCTCCTGGCAATTCATGGTCATATATATTGGTATTATCTTGTTCTGGGCTCTTGGGGAAGCGCCCGTAACGAACGAAGAACCGTACGAAAACCCTGTCGAAAAAGTGTCGTCTCCTCCCCGTGACTACCATAAGGTTTCTTTTTTTTTTTGTTTTTGTATACAAACACACGCCTCAAAATTCTGGTTTTAATCGCTTTATTATCACTTAAGGAGTATGTCCCAAGACAACGAATAGAATTCGATGTGATGCGATGCAAGGTGTTTTGTACTTTACTTAGGGGCTTCTTCATCTTCGTTGCGTTTTTTCAGAGGGGGAACAGCAAAGAAATGAGATAATAAAAACCCCCCAAAAATATATTAAAAAAAAGGAGCAAATTAAAAAAATTTCGCAGAAAAATCCGAAATATTTATCCGCAGTTCCATTCTAAGCTAATGCCCTGCCCTTTGTCAGCGCGTTCTAACATCCCAATCGCTTTTGTAGGACCCAGCGGCGGCGGCGGCGGATACTCGGGCGGTGGCGGCGGTGGGGGCGGTGGCTCCAGCAGCGGGGACATGATCACCCAGGAGGACACCATCTTTGTATCTGGAATGGATCCGAATGCCACCGAAAATGATATTGAGACGCACTTTGGTGCCATTGGCATAATCAAGGTAGGTGTAACACCAACATCAACTGCAAAGACAATATAAGCTTTAAGATAAGTAATGCCACAAAGATGAGATGCGACAAACTGTTACAAAATATTGAAAAATATAGATTTTTAAGTATATTTTGTAAATGTAGAAGTGGCATAACCTACATTCAGAATGCACGCTCGTGTTACTCATCTTTGTACTACAAAGTCGATTGGCTTTAACATTAGTGATGGTCCTTTCTTTTCTCTAACCCTTCCTTACGCCCTTGCAGAAGGACAAGCGCACAATGAAGCCCAAAATATGGCTGTACAAGAACAAGGAGACCGGCGCCTCCAAGGGTGAGGCTACGGTGACTTACGACGACACCAATGCCGCCCAGTCGGCCATCGAATGGTTCGACGGTCGCGATTTTAACGGCTGCACCATTAAGGTGTCGCTTGCGCAGCGCCAAAACAATTGGAACAAGGGCGGCGGCGGTCGCGGTGGCTTCGGTGGACGTCGTGGCGGCGGCGGCGGAGGAGGTCCTGGTGGTGGTGGTGGCGGCGGCGGTGGAGGTGGCCGCTTTGATCGCGGAGGAGGCGGCGATGGCGGCGGCGGCGGCGGTCGTGGTGGAGGCAATCGCTTCGATCGCGGCGGCGGAGGTGGTGGCGGCGGCGGCAATGTGCAGCCTCGCGACGGCGACTGGAAGTGCAACAGCTGCAACAACACCAACTTTGCCTGGCGCAACGAGTGCAACCGGTAAGCGGAGCCCTAAAAATCCTTCGATTTAAGAGGATATTTTACCAGCTTATTCTTTTTCCTTGCAGCTGCAAGACCCCCAAGGGTGACGAAGATGGTTCCGGAAGTGGTGGCGGCGGCGGAGGCTACGGCGGTGGCGGTGGTTACGGCGGCATGAGTGACCGTAACAACGATCGCGGATCCGGCGGCTATCAGAACAGAGATCGCGGAGGCAACTCCGGTGGAGGAGGAGGAGGAGGCGGTGGCTACTCGCGCTACAACGATAACGGCGGCGGAGGTGGAGGCGGAGGCCGTGGACGCGGCGGTGGTGGTGGTGGTGGGGGCGGTAATCGACGCGAGGGCGGCGGACCCATGCGCAACGACGGCGGCATGCGCTCCAGACCGTACTAACCGGACGCGATTGATGGGGCGTAACGCAACCCGACATATTTTTTCACATTACGTATTAACTGTAGCGAGTACACTCTCCTTTAATGTACTTTTTAATTAAATTTACGTCAGAGCAAATCTACATGCCAGCGCATACATACCTTCAACCGATTTCTCGCCAAACACACACCCACACACACACACAACATGTAGGGTCCGGTTATCGCTCGTTTCAACCTAGAATATTCAAATATATATTTAATCTAATTTAACAATTGTAACTGTAATATGGTACATACAAATAAAAAATATATAAAAATTGATATATATATACAACTCTTATATACAAAGCACAGGAACTATAATTTGTAGACTACACACGATATTAATCCGTGAAGAAATAAAAAAGCAAGCCTATTGAAAACTCGACATAACAATTTTAAGGGGAATTGCGCAGCTGACCACGACTCCCTCGTGGCTTGGAACCGATAATATTTTTATTTTTTGATAAAAGCGTAATTTATAAACCTTAAATATTATCAAGGTTGCATGAGGAATTTTTAATGTGTCGCAGAAAGAGTGTATATAATATAATATAATGTATATACGAGTATATTGTATAATATTAATATACAGATTCTTCCTTTCATTGTACGATCTATCATCATGGCTCCAAGTATCGTATTTTTTGAATATTTAACTAATTTATGAATAGTTCATTGTATGGGTCTTATTTATCTTGTCTCTGTTATCAGTAAACTCAAGTGTACAAGCACGTGCTTGTTAGGGTTAGGGTTAGGAGGCGGGGTGGGAGAAAGTATAGGTAAAGAAGGCGAGGGAAATGAACTATTAGCGTGCTGCCTGATTGTTTGATTGGTTAAGATTCAAGTTTTTAGTTTGAGAAAAGACCAGACCCATATCCCATATGTACCATATTTACCCCACCTTCCAAGCGTCCGGTTAGGTTCAGATGGCACTGAACGATTTCGGCGGCAACAATAATAATAAAATTGATCTAAAGTTTGAGATTATTGTGTTCATATCGTTATAAGTGGCATATATGTACATATGTAAAACTCCAAAGGGTTCATGCATTTCATACGATGTTCTACAGTGGCTAAAGGTAAATAGGATATTTCCATTCGGTAAATTGAGCTGACCTATCAAGTCAGTATTCTCCACGTCACCACGGCTTTACTGAAATCAGTATAAATGAAATCTGTCTGAAATTGTTGTTGCAAGCCCTTTCTTATAGAAGTGAGCTCCAAAAGATTCCTTGTTTTCCGTTTTTGATCTTCGCCTAATAAATCGATGTTTACATGGAGAAATAACTGATCTACAAAGATGCTGCAAATGAGACTGGCAACTGAGGAGATTCCTCCATAAAACCATTCAGATGTTTTGAGTGTTTTTATAAAATTTTTTTTTAATATTATTATCTTTTGTTTTGAATATACATAATAATATTACAGTTCATCTTTTTCTAGTAGGGTGTAGCGATGCTTGGATGGCCCCAATTCCTTGAATTTTGACTCGGGAGGCGAGGTACCTTTGCCGCTGTGGGCATCCTGCTGTATCTCATTCGTGGGATCCGGCCCATAATGAAACTCCCTGGAAGGCAAGGCAGAGATTAGCTTCCTTATATGTATATAACGAATGCAATTTGATAGTTACCTGTGCAGCTTGCCGCTATAGAGATCCTGGAGGAACTGCTTGAGCTTGCCCGGCGTATACATGTCGTCAAAGTGTGGAAAGAGATACATGTGCTTGAACGAATCGATGGCGATCAGGGGTAGATCGTCCTCCGATTTGCCCAGGTGATGCAGAGGATGGGCGAATCGCTTGCCATCGGCGGTCAGAAAGTTGACATTCTCTGCATAAAGGGGATGATGATAAATCAGATAATCAATCGTTACGTTTCTTACGTTTCTCATCCAATAGCTGACGCTCAATGATCGACTTGTAGTCCTTTATGGAATTGTGATCGTCTGAGCGATGGAAGAGTATCAGGAACGGCAGCCCCTCCTCGGTTAGTTCCTCGGCATTCTCGAATGTGATCTCCCTCACCAGCGCCACACACTTCTCCTGAATCCAAATCTTCAGCTCGTCGAAATTCTGCATGGTGCCCGTGTAGGTCTCATCGTTTTCATGGGACAAAGCCACATCGGGCCTAAATACTATGATCGGTGTGCCTGGGAAAGAGAGTCTATCAGTATCTTACGTTGTCGCTAGCTGTTGGTTTCTACCTGGCGGATGCATGGCCTGAGCGGCTTCACCGAAGCCAACATGGAACTGGCAGTCCTCCTTCAGATTGGTGGCCACCTTGCGGAAAGTATCATACTCGGGCTGATCTCGACGATCAAAGTAGCCCAGAAAGAGGCGCTTCTTTGAATCGAGATTCTGTAGATCTGTGAGGGACTTGAACTCCTGAATGGGATCCTCCAGCTGCTTCTTCACGAACTCGAGGAACGCGTCCGCTGAACGCTGGCCGCGATACTCGCGCTTGCTAAGCTGCCCATTCCGGACTATCTTCAATGTTGGATACTTGTTGATGTGAAAACGGGAAGCGATCGCCGTTTCCTTATCGCAGTCCACTTTGCCTAGCACCACCTTACCGGCCTCTGGGAACTCGGCCTTGATCTGCAAGGAGAACGTTAGGTAATTGGCCATATAATCCGCAGCTCTTTAGTTACAATATTGCATTAATTGTTAATCCAATAAGGTAACTTGGGACGGAGGTAAGCTCGTTTCAGATGCAACTAACTACCGATCCCTTGGGACTCACCTTATCTGCCGCTTCACTGAATATAGGCGCTAAAATATTACTAAACCGACACCACTCCGCATAAAAATTAAGGAAAACCAATTCATTAGACGCTGCAATAAAACAAAGCGTGTTTTTTTTTGTTTAATGTGGAAGAAGCACCAGTTTAATGTGAGGGAGAAACGAACAAAGTAAATGGGGGACCCACCACAGCACAATAACTAACATAGGGTGGGGTTGCAATTTTGTATTTTCCTTCAAAACATTTCGTGTTGCAGCATCGGAGAATTAGTGATATCTAAAAACTAGTTATATTGCCAACTTTATTCCCGACACTGACGAGGCTGATAACACTTTTCGTAGCCAATAACTAAAGTGTAAGGCAAGATAAGATAAATGATTGTAGAAGACGATGTACGAGTATACTTTCCCCGTCAGAAACAAGTCTATTAATTACTATGTAAACCTGAGATTGCTTGGTTGTCTACCCTTTCAATGTGGGAGCTAACATTAACAGGCTCCATTTCAAGTCTTTTTCTGCTCGACAAAAGACAGTTAACCACTGAAAAGGAAGCGTGGGCGCATAACAGATGTTTTGAGTGATGTGCTTGCGCTTTACAGCGCAATTTGAATCCTTGCAGCGCAACTCGAAGCTTAACAGCACTTGGTTAGACTTTTTCGTTCGGATAAATTGAGGCTGGGCAGACAATCAATTTGCAAGTTTATCTGCTATTTATATTTATCGATTAACTAGCTTTTAGCGATTATCTCTCTTCTTAACCATTGTCTTATTACTTGTTTCTGTGTATTTATTTTTAGTCGCTATTTTGTGTTTGCACATGGGTTGCTATGACAATATATTGTTGCGCTCCACTTTTCCCCATTGAATCTCAAAAACAATTAAAAACAACTGTTCGCGAGCTCATCTGGCTGTCTCCCGATCTAGACAAAAGCGAATTTTTAAAGCTATACGAGTATGTTTTTTAAAACAATTGCATTAACATTTTTCTCTTTTCCGTAATCAAAAAAATTAATGTAAAATATAAAAACAGAAGTAACAATTGGAATCTCGTTTCCTTGTTATTAGTTAAACAATAACCATATTTAAATTTTCTTCATTTCCTGGATTTCATTTGAATTCTAATTGCCAATAGTCTCAAGCAACGATTAGGCGAAGAGGACCTTAAAGATCGGTTTCTGATAAGGTCTATCATGAGTTTACGATGACTAATGCTAGTCTTCTGGGGAAAATCGGTTTTTGTTCCGTCGAATCCATTTGATTCGCAAAAATTGGGGGAAAAAAAAAAAAACAAACTGAAAACCGACTTTACCACGTTAGCAAACCCGACATTGACATGATCCACTGATTTTGTGTGTTTTGCGACACGTCAATACCCCAACAAGTCAGTTAATTGATTTTCTGCAGCCCGTGCCGGTGGCGGTGGTGATATCGCGGGATTTGTGTGCGATATGAGTGCCGGGTCTTACCTAGAGTCATGTCGATGTTGTCACTGGTCATGGGAACGGCTCCCGCATCTGCTGGCGCAACCTGCTGGATCAGCTGTAGAACCTGGAATTGGACGTGAAGATAAAGAGAGCGCGACTTAGTGCCACAAAAAACAAGTGCGAGACGGCGTGGACGATATTTTTCACGACCGCACGTCGCATGCCGCCCGCCGACCTCCGCCCGCCGCTTTTAGGCCAAGAATCCGAGTATCGGAAACCGAGAACCGGACAGAACAGAACACGTCGACTTACCGCAACAAGGGCCACGCAGGGCCCGAGCTTTCGGATACGCGCTCCAATCATTCTGGGGACTGTGGGTGGATGTGGGCTCTGGTGCACCGGTGGAAAATCCAAGCGTTCGAATGCAATTCAGTCACACATTAGCTGGAATGGAATGGATGCGTGTTGGCTGCGCGCACTGCAAACGTAGCAACAACAAAACTTTTTACACTTTTTTTTATCGGTGTCCACTGGCCAGAGTTGGGTTTTATAGCAGTGTGACCGCCGCTCAACCGTCGTAATATACCATCCGGCAAATGTCAATAGATCAACGGTATTTTCAAAATAATACTATACTCCCACGTAAACCACACAGCCGCCTAGATTACAGTATTGAATTTTGATATCTTGTATGCTAACAAGGGTTTGAGATAAACTGTAAGCTAAAGCTTAATTAAACCAATTAATAGCGTTAAAACAAAAAGCTGATAGCTATTAGAAAATACTTTATGAAATACTGAAAAGTACTCATCAACAGTATTTTTCAGTATGTATGCCTTCACCTTTAATCATATTACGTTATTACTGACAAATTATAAAGAATTGGTTATAATGCAAAGATTACTGCAATCTAATCTACTAAAATCTAATGTATAATATAATTTAATTATAATTAATAATATAATTTCTATACAACATTTCAATAATTAGCCGGTCACGTCATTAATGTGCCGCAATGCCGATAACAAAGTCGATTGTTGTGTCGTACCGATAACGATACCAACTACCGATATCAATAATCCCAAATGGAAACAAAAAAGTGTAAATGAATACATATGTATGTGCAACAATATTTGCGAATCTTTGTTTATAATAGCTGACGCTTATGGATTTTATGGTGGTAAATAGAGCTAGTTAGAAGCGAATCGTGTTTTCAATACGGAAATAAACGCAAAGCCAATTGTTTCGAAGCTACATACCACCCGAAATCAAACAGTTTTGTGGACCTCGAATGTGTGTGCATACATATGTGACGATTGTACTGTGTTGTTATTGTTGCTCTTCTTCGCTACAAAACGCATTAATGTTTAATTATTTTGTTGATGGCAACATACTAACTGCTGCTGCTGCTTCTGCTGGCCGTTTGTCGTTGAAAGCCCAAACAGCGAGGATTTGCTAAGCTCCAACAAGTACGATAATTCGACAATTTTTTTCCCCTCTTATTGGTTATGGAATTACGATAATCTATTTGTATATATGTATACATACATATGTACATACGTATATGCGACGATCTATGTATTGCGCACCTTTTCAAAGTACATCACGGCAGCTGTGTGCGTTCACATAAACGGATGCATATATGCATTCGTATTATCTATATTGCCACCACGACACTCAAATATTAACTTCGATTTGTTCTAAAAGTGTTGGTTGTTGTGCTAGAATTTCTATAAAAACACACACACAAGCACACGTACGTTCGGTTAGCGTTATGATGTGTATGCCTTTGTATGTGCACTCAACAATGTATATATGTATGCATGTACATCCATAAGTATGTACATCGCTCGGAACGCAGAGATTGTCGTCGTCGTCGTCCTACATCCAACATGTAGAGCGAATTCGCTTTAAAGGCTCTGTGTCTCAGTGCCAGTTCCAGTCCCAGTCCGCCTCAATATGTACATGCGTCACACGTAATCGGTGGGTGGGGGGCAGGCGGCGGAACGATGGATATTGAGCGATAACCGGATTTCCAATGACACTGAGATCGCCTTGCCTTGCCTTCTCTGGCCTGGCCCCCTAAATATAATATAAGCAAACAAAACAAGCTACATATTTCGTATGTTACATATCAGGTCTTATTCCAGCCGATTCACACAATGTCCGATGGATCGCCGCCTCCGTCGATTTGCTTTATCCGTGCCGCCGAATCGTATCCAAAATCACAAATGGAGAAGGAAGATTCACAGCTGTTCGTGCCCTTCCAAGAGCGTAAGTAGACGCATAGGCGGCAACCTTTCTTACCACAACAACAACAACACTCATCCACATTCCACAACACATCCAGTGTCTGGCGAGTCGATAAAGTACCTGGGACGCACCGATGACGGCGTTCTCGCTCTGTCCAATTACCGCATATTCCTCTCGAAGAAGTCAACCGGCTCCGAGACGTACGTACCCCTGGGATTAATCGAATCGGTGCAGGTGCGCGACCTATTTCAGCTGATTTTGAATTGCAAGGACGCCAGCACGGTGCGCTGCTCGTTCCAGTCGGCCGAGCAGTGCGTAGACTGGCAGCGTCGCATCCACCTGATCATCGGTGTGCCCGATACGCTGGAGACGCTATTTGCGTTTCCCTTTTACTCCTGGACCTGTGACACCATCGGAACGAATGGAACGATTGCCAATGGCTATGAAAATGGCCTGGCTAACAAGGATCGCATATCGCTGCTGGTGGCCAATGGCTCTGCAAAGCTTAGCACACCGGCACTGGCACTGGCATCCACAGCACCTGTGGCTCCCTCCTCCCTCGATCCGGGCGGTGCGGCGGAGACAATGCCCGCGGTAAGCAGCCGCCTGCAGCGATCGGTGCGATATGAAAGCGATTTTAAGAACGAAGTCGCCCGCCTGGGCTTCGATCTGAAGGGCTCCTGGCGCATCTCCACAGCGAATGCCGATTTCAAGCTGTGCCCCTCGTATCCGCCCAAATTGCTGGTGCCCTGCTGCATCACCGACGAGATGCTTCACAATGTCGCCAATTTCCGTGGATCACGCCGTCTGCCGGCGGTGGTCTGGCGACATCAGAAGTCTGGTGCTATTTTGGCTCGCTGCAGCCAGCCGGAGGTCGGCTGGCTTGGATGGCGCAACACCAAGGACGAGCAGCTGCTAAAGGCCCTGGCCGATGCCTGTGCCTTTGACAGGGGCGAGCACACCAGGCATTCCGCATTCCCAAATGCGAATGCTAATGCGAATACGACGAATCAAACCAAAGGCGCCGCCAGAGACACCAATAACTGTCAGTCCAGTTCATCGGGCAAGAGTTCGCCATCTCTGGAAGATTCCTCGCACGAGGAACTCACTCTGGATGAGATCAGGGTAAGAGCCTGTGCTGATTGTATTGGGAATATCGAGAGAGAAGACCAATATCTTCTTTCTTACGTCCTTCTTTAGTTAAATTTATATATGCACATTTAATAGCATCCTGATACTATATTCTTTTCTTTTATAGAAAATCCTCATTGTGGATGCTCGAAGCTATACGTCGGCAGTTACGAATCGGGCCCGTGGCGGCGGTTGTGAATGCATCGAGTACTATCCATGCGCCGAAATAGAATTTATGAGCTTGGGCAACATACACGCGATCCGCAAAAGTTTTCATGCTGTCCGCCAGCTGTGCGCCTCCTCGCCCGATGATCCCAAGTGAGTACAGAGTCCGGAAACTAACTAAAATAATTGTCTAATTTGTATACAATTTGAAAACGTTAGCTGGTTCGGTCAGCTGGAGAAGACGATGTGGATGCAGCACCTGTCGGGCTTGCTGGGCGCCACAATGACCGTTGTGCACACCATCGAAAAGAACGGTCGCCCGGTTCTAGTGCACTGCTCCGATGGCTGGGATCGAACGCCACAGATTGTGGCGACGGCGCAGCTCTGTTTGGATCCCTACTATAGAACCGTAGAGGTGTGCTTAAAGTTGAAAGTTCTCTATGGTTTTTGGATTTAATTTTGTGTGCTTCTTTTACAGGGCTTTCGGGTGCTGGTCGAGCGTGAGTGGCTTAATTTCGGACATAAATTTGCCGATCGCTCCGGCAACGGTCCCAACTCCGAGGAGGTCAACGAGCGCTGTCCAGTTTTCCTGCAATGGCTGGATCTGGTGCATCAAATACACCGGCAGTATCCATGCAGTTTTGAGTTTAGTTTAGGCTACTTGGTGAGTATTTGCCACACACCTTAAACTAATTGAATAAATTAATTGAATTAACCACTTGAATCAGATTAAGCTGGCGCAACATTCGCTGTCCTGTCTGTTTGGCACGTTCCTATGTAATTCGCTTAGGGAACGCATTGAGAATTCCGTTTTCGATCGAACATTTTCAGTGTGGCCATTTTTAGCGGAAACTATGTATAGAAATCCTCTCTATAAGCATGAGACTGAAAAGGTACAACAGGGTCTTCGTCTGTCTTGCGATGTTTTTAATCTAATTACCAATTTCTTTCCTAGGTTCTTTGGCCAGCACACAGTGTGCGGTTTTTATACTTTTGGTCGGACGTTTACCTTGGTAGTTTAGGCAACAAAAATGGTACTGATCTGTCATCATTACACAGTAATGAACGGCAGACAAGTAGTGCCCACAACGGTGGTGAGTGTATCGTCGGATTGTTTACGTTATGCGGCTATGACACTGTGAGAAAAACTTCATTAATAAGAGTTTTCATTCGAGTGCTAGCAAGACAACAATATGACCCTTTTAATACAAATTTAACCCACAAATAGAGATGCTTTCTTTACTGCGTTGCAAACTTCTGACAAAAGTTATAATACCTTGCAAGGGTATTAAAAAATACGTTAACTTTTGACTTAAATTAACATATCTTGAAGTGTATAAAACGGGCAAAAGGATAGAAACGGCAACGCAGTATAGATGTCTCTTTTAAGGCTCTAATTAAAACTTCCATTAATAAAAACGAATGAAATATGTAAATACCGTGTCATAGCCGCATTAATTAAATACTGAAATATTATAAATACTGAAATACTGAAATACTGCAAGTATAGTGTCATAATGCATAATTCTATTTAAAATTTCAACAGTTTCGATGGCAAAGACAAGATCTTCTGAAGACTTAACAACGAACGAGCTGGGACAAAGCACCATTTCGAGGAGATCAAGTGATCCGAACCTAACAGTTGAATCAATGTAGGGCCCCCCATTCATATTTTGCACTAATTATATGCCGAAAATAAATCATTTATAAATAATTGCAGTGTCACAGATTGCCTCAATGTGAACAATAGCAACTCGATGTTCGACATTCGATCGGAGGAGACAGACAATAGAAGTGTCTGTGAAAACGTCCAGGATAGTAATGTAAAAGACTCCAAAGAACCTGATGTAGACGTTACGGATACGCCCGAAACAGGTCAAGGTCCGCGTGCAAACACCAGCATTCCACAGTTCTATAATGACCAAAGTATACCACCTTCTGCCAGTGATAAATTGAATAAAGAAGCAGCAACACAACAGCAACAGATCCCTCCTGGATCTGGACGGTCCACAGTCCACGACGAAAGCGGTAAGCTATGTAATACAATCTAAAATCAGATTATACAACAATTTGTTACGTTGAAACATATGCGAAAACAAGCGAAAATTACAAACTTTAATGCTTACAGATCGCCAGCCAGCTCCTGCAATATCAGAAGGTACAAACAATGCCCTGGTGTGGCATGGTGGAGCCTTCGATACGAGCACCGATACCCTGATCCTTGCCGAGCCTGTACAACAGACTGAGGAGCTGGCCGAAAGTAACAGCAGGATCCCTGCAATACCGCTTGACCACACCGATAGCAGCGATGATAAGAAACTGATATCAATCGATGCTGGCGCTGGTAGTTGTGGCGGTGTTCAAACCAGTAAAATCAGCCAAAGCTTTAACAATTTGCCGCGGGTTCACATGAAGCCGTCTGGCATACGGCAGCGGGGAGGCGATCAATTTCCACATCACCTAGACTTGCATGTATCCAGGCAGAATGCGCACAACACGGTCCGATGCAAGCAAGAGACTTTAACCAAGGAATGTGCGAATGTGAATGGCTCGGTGGCTGACGAAAGTCTGTACATGTCGCCCGACCTTCACAGATTCGTGGGTCATTCGTCGCCATTCGATGCACCTTCGGTGGTGGGCGGTGGCGGAGGTCGAGTGCGTAGAAATACCTTCGGATCGAGTTATAGTCGCGACATGAAGTTTACGGGCGAAAATGGCAGGTGAGTTTGCATAAATTTATTAAAATAATACTTTTAATAATACAAAGATCTTAAGAAAGACCTTAGCAAGGTCCGTATAAACAGCCTCCACTTGGGAACGGCGCTCGAAGGCAGTCCTTTAAAAAGACTGACAAACTTATACATTTTAAAATAATCTATAGTTGTTAAGTTTCCTTAGTTCTATAGTTTCAAAAATATCCTTTTCCTAATTTATGAGTAGTCTAGTTATGCGATTTCTTACGATATAAATATTTATTTGTATATCGATAAATATCGATGTACTTCCAGCACACACCATCAATATCCGTCGTCCGGTTTGATTTCGCTGCCCCCGACACCGTTTCAGGAAAGAGCACAGTTCACAATATCCTGCCCCGATGGTCTCGCTCACGGCCTCAGCGAACAAAATATAAGACTTCATCAGATCGTACAAGACCACAAGGTAAGCTCCCTCTCCTCACTCTCTCTCTCTCTCTTAAACGATTCTAGTGCTTCCCTTGAATCTACCTTGAACCTTTCACAGCTGCGCGAGGAGATACTGCTGCGGGAAATACACGGGATGCGGCTGGCCTTGTTGGAGAAGGGCTGTCCCAGTTGCAACAGCATTGTTTCGACAAATGTGGAACATGTAAATATAGATTTAACTAAATAACTTAACACTTACTACGTATGATCGGGCAAAGAGCCAGTTTATTGTTGGATTAATAGCAGGGAATTCACAGAATTCACAGATGAGGAGATAGCCAAGCAGAGACTGTACCTTAATTATAATAATTAATATGATTATTCTTAGTCTAATGTTACATATAAATCTTTCCTTAGGAAAATGGATCGGATATCGTTGAAAATGCTTCAACGTGTTCATGGGAAGCCGTCGAAGAACGTAGTGGTCCCCCATCGTTTGCCCCTTCCCTGATCCAAGAGAAAAAAGCCTCCAGTGTCCTCTGGGTACCCGATCATGCCGTTTCACGTTGCTCTAGTTGTCAAACTGAGTTCTGGCTTGGACGAAGAAAACATCATTGTCGGTGCGCATTCCAAAATTCAAACTCTACACACTCTGTCTCTCTCTCTCTCGTTTGATTTATACTTTTTAATGATATTTAAATCTTCCTTTGACCCCATTGATTCCTCAGTTCCATATTAACACATTTATCCTAATTTAGTTTGTATTTTAAAGTAAAGATATCTATATCTCCTTGTTATACTAAACTGAGCTCCTTGAACTCTCCTATAGCTTATTTTCAATCATAATTTTATCTTTACAAAGTATTTGCTTAAGTTATTCGGTATCTTAAAGGCTGCATAATAGCTCCGGGAGAATGTTGATGTGAGCCGAATTAGCCAATAGTTGTTCTGCTTCGGTAATGTTCACATTTTCTAGGGCTACTGGGGGAACACCACCTCAGAGCGTTGGAAAAAGTAATCATATGTCGAGAGTTTTCTCAGGAAAACTCAAATTTCACTAGGTTTAATTATGCTTAAGGGGTGACGCCACCTTACATTTTTTTAACTAATTAAAAATTAGAGTAGAGTTGCAACCGATTCTCCTTTTTGTAAATCGATTCTTTTCGATTTGATTTAAAAAAAAACAAGATTAAATCGATTTAATCGAAACAAATTGTCTTACGAACGAAGCCTATTATTGGCAAAATGGAGCTAGTCTTCTTAATTAGCAAGAATCCATTGATTACTGCTGGTAAACCCTAGCTTGTCAACATTTTAAGCCTTTATAGTAGTCAGTGACCTGTAAAGGGGACCAGACTCGCCGATGCATCGATTCTATAAAATAAGAATCGATCGCCCTACCAAAATTATCGAGTAAATCGTTTTTAAATCGGATTTTGCAGCTCTAACTCAGGGTGGCGTTAAGCTCGTAAGTGATTTTGTTTGTTTTTCTGCTTCTAAACTCTCTTATAAAAATATGAAGCCGAGAACTATATTTAATTAAATTTACTACTTAAGCACTGTGAAAGCAAAGTTAAGTTAAGGTGTTTTTTGTACAAGTGATGTTAATTTTAAAAACTAAAAACTTACAAGGTAAGTGTTTATAAATTCAGAGATTGTAAGATACCAAAAATATATCAGGTATCACCTTGAATCTGCTGTTTTTCTTCTTTTCAAAATATGTAAACAAATAGTTTTTAAATTTTTATTGTTTCTTGCAGATTCGGTTTGAGGTTTCCAAGCCATAAAAAGCCAGGACTGCGAAAACAAAAAATATATCCAAGAGATTACAAGATAAAAATGTAAAACACAAGGAAAAGGAGGAACTGGAAGTTAAAAGTTGATAAATAAATTTGTACAATACACAACACAACAATTCGTTAAAATTATTTCAACTTCAACATTAGCACAAGCCAAAAATATTTGCAATGAGTTGGCCAGAAATTCCCAATTCTTGATTCTGGACCTCGGATGCTTAAAATAGGCACTAATGTGAGGCGGGCAGTTGTAGCAAAATCCCCACTCTTGAGGCTGACTTAGTTTTCAACCGAAACGAGTCGGCGGAAATCTTTCTATATAAAAAGATCGGTGTGTAAGCTTGACTTAAAGTCGAGGATCGATTTACGTATATGAAACCGCACCGAACTTATAAAAATAACGAGAAATAAGAAATAATAGGTTGCGAAACATAAAGTAATAAAAACAATTAAGGAAATATGTATTTTATTTATTAAATATATATTCTATTATAATAAATACCATCATGTCTTCAAATTTGTGTAATTATTTAGTTAGCACAGCCTGCAGAGCTAGTCCTGTTCCTAAACTTCAGTTGATTCTATGATTATATGATATTAAAAACAAAATATATAATTATTATAACGAGTCTAGTTTAGACTTAAAGAATACAAAATGCACAAAAGGGAAAATACAACCGTGGTGGTGTTCCCCCTTTTGAGGAAGCAAGAACTGAATCCAAATTACTCTATAGTTTTACGTTTACTCTACTTATTTACACATCGCCAATAACTAATATTTGTCTCTTTATTTATTACAATTGCAGATCATGTGGAGAAATTTTCTGTGCTGACTGCTCGGAGTTTTGGGCACCGTTGCCATACGAAAAGCTTTTTAACCCAGTTAGGCTGTGTGGATCCTGCTATACGACGGTCACAACAAATATCCAAGAGTACGCTCCAGCGGCTGCTGTTCCATCTGAAGTCGAGTCCACGGCGAGGACGAGGTCCTCGGCAGATTCCTAAGAGCTGTTCCCAATTAATACGATTAAGACTCCTCTGTTGTATCAATATGTACATACCATATATAATAACATATATACTCAAAAATCATATTTATTGCATATGTGTTAGCACCATTGTAGCGAAAAATTCCTTTGTGCGTTTGTATAGAACACGAAATTATAGAATTTTGTTAGAAATATATATTATATATAATATAAATGTATGTATCTGTATGTGGATCCATGGGCAAAATTGTAAATTATATAATATTAATTTAAACACAAGGAGTACCCTCACAATAAATTTGTTTGCTATGTGTATATCTTTGGGAAACTTTCCTGGCATTTCCGTAGGCGCCGCGAAAACTGTTTGCAAAGCGGATATAATAAGGAGAACAGAGCTATAGCTCTATACCAGAGCTACATATTATATGTATATTAAAAATAAATAATAAACAAAGAAAAAAATGAAGGTAAGATTAAATACAAAAGAAAATAAAATAAGATCATGCATTCTCGCCAACTCACTTAGCTGCCAATGACGCATTTATAAGTTGAAACAATAAGTATTGAAAGTATTTCAATATTGAAAACTCGCTTCCATTCGGTGGATGAGTTTGGAAAGCTCGAAGATAATTTGAGGAAGTCATCTGAACTAAGCGATAAGTTGGAAAACGAAATTTTCAAGCAGTAAGTGAGTGATCCATTAAAGTTTATTCGATTTATATGGCACAATTAAAAGACAGCGTTACAGGCGCATTTAATATAACTTTTGTTGGCTCTGACAAAGAGTTTAATCAAGCCAGTGCCAAGTGAGTTCAAACATCAAAGGAAGGACACACAAAAAACGTAAATAATTAGTAATTATCATATTTTATTTCTCCACTTTTGGCTGAATATTATTTTGTTCGTTTCTTTTAATTTTTATGATGTTATTCTTTTTGGAGCAAATATTCAGAATATTCGGAGAATGGAAGCTATCACAAATCAGTTAAACTTTTTTTTTATGATTTAAGGAATCCTTTAAAAAAAACCATAAGCTTATAGAGGCTAATTTGCGGCTTATCTGAAACAGCAATTTGGAACGCCAAAATCACTCCACCTTTTAGGACTCTTGAGGGATCTTCCCTATTTCGTGAGAGCATCTTCTGATATATGTAAGTCCCAATTCTGTAAGCTTCTCCGGCAGCACATTTTCCCACATACCAAATAAATTACGTTATTTTGAAAAGCTTATGTGGATCTGGGTTCTGATCCGAATCTTGTACAACTTGTAGACTTCCAGTTTGTTTCTCCGCGGGCTCCTCTGACGTCTCAAGCGTCTGCAAAGTTATAGAGAATATAAGCACAATCAGAGCGATATTAGATTAAATCACTGTGTGTTTTTAAATCATACCTGGTTGGTGAGCCTCTTCGGGCTTGCCCTGCTACTCGCTGAGTAAATGGGAAAAGTGTATTCAATTTTTGTTGATTTCGAATTGAAAATCAACTATATTCACTTACATCTGGCTTGACTCGGTCTCTCTACGTAGAATTTCGTTTTCCTCTAGGCTCAGAATTAATCTATCAATAATCTTTCTTTGTTGGTTCAGTTCGAAGGACAATGCCGCTTCGTTCTCCTTGGTTTGTTCGTGATCCCTGAGAAGCAACTCCATTTGAAATATTCTACAAGGTAAACAATCAATAAATTTTAATAAATTTAATAATGAATAATATAATTTAATAAATGAAAAGTCACCTTACCGATTATTTGCATGCTCAATTTCAGATTTAAGTTCAGATATATACTGATCTTTCTCGATATGTTCAAAGTTGCTTTCGATTAGCTGAAGTGTCAGATTTGCGTTCAGATTTTCGATCTCCAAATGCCTATCACAACAGCACACACTTTTGTATATGTTGTCTATATTTCGATCCCCGCTTTTGTTATCATCTTTAATGGATCCAACAGCTGAAACTGAGGCTGATAAATATAAGGATATTTAATTAAAATGTCCAATTAGTTTAAATTTAAAATATATAAGAATGTTCTGTAATAGTTGGAAGTTTGACAGGATTCATTTTTTTTGTAATACTAAAAATTTTAAGAATGTGATTGAACTTGAAGTGGTAGTTCTCACTGAAAATGCCATTATTATATGGATAACCTTTTCGTATTATTATTAATCGTATTATTTCCTATTATATGCGTAGTCATATATCAGAAAATTTCACCAGAATTATGAATTACTTGTACCACTAATACTTGTCCGCTCGTCCGTGAAGGTTGTCCCCGAACGAAATATGCAAGTTTCATCCTGTGTGGATATGCTCTGCCTCGATGATCGATCCTGAAGATCCTGCTGCTCTCGAGGGATTGCCGGAAACGACGGTAAGGATGGATGGAATAGCACATCAAAGCGGGGGCTGTTCACATAAAAAGGATCTCTTTTATCACTTCTTTTTCTTCCTTCTTTGAGAATGATGACAAAATTGATAAATATTTCTTTTGACCCCATTTGAATGGCTTAGCTTACCACCGAGAAAGTTAGGCATGTCTGTAATTTAGTGGAAATCACTGCAAAAACACAACAAATAAAGCACGATATTTATATATATATGTGTACAAGCGGAGTATTATAAGGAATTGTATAAACTTGGAATGATTATGATTAGTGCACTGAATTGGAAGGTATAGTCGTGTCTACAAAGTTAATTTTGAATTTTGGCATTTCAATCCATGAAATATGGAGCCGAATGTTTTTATTTATTTTGTGAGTTAGTTGGCAATGAAACATATCAGAATATGCAAATATGTATCTAAACATTTTAAAATTTATTATAAATAAATATGAATTACAATATATATATAATATATTGGTAGGCTAAAACAACTTCGATGATTTTGGTCGATAGATCGATGTTTACATGTAAAAACATCAAAGCCCAGTCACTGATCGCTGATAAAATTATGCTGTTAAACTTTGGCGCGTTTCATTTTTTGAATTCCAATGTGAAAACAGCAGCCCTGGAATGGTGGAATGAACCATCCCTGAAACATATAGTGGATTTGTCATTGTACAAGGGTTTAAGGGTTTTTAAATTAAGTTAATAAATTAAATTTCTGCTGGTATCACTGCTGGAACGAAGAACAATTTTTATTCTAACCAGCATTTATAATTTCACAATATTCCAGTCTTAATTAAAACATAAATAATTTACAAAATTAAGTAAATTTAACGCCGATATATCGGCAATTTAACAAATATATCGATGACATTGATTTAAAAGTCATTCGGTTATCCAAAAATAGCTAGATTTAATAAAGCGGAAATTTAAAGAAAACAATAAATTAACTATTGATTTTTCATAATGAATCCAGCAAATACTAATGTCGATTTAAAGAAAAACAATGTAGCGACGGTATTCGGATAGCAAGATTAATTTCAATTCTTCTTTTTTAATTCTCCATAAAATTTTATTATAATAGAAATAAGCTCGAATCTAATTATACTTTAGGCAATATATATTATATATTAAATAATGATTTATTTTATATATTCAAAATTCCAAAACTATGTAAAACTAATTCATCTTTTGGCAAGATTTCGTTTGCTGCCGCCCTCGGTGGTGATATAACACTTCGCACCGGTGGAATCGAACACCCATCGTGTATGTAGTATCGCACACGTTGTCATACACGATGGTCTTTTTCGGTGCAACTCTGATTCGGCACTTTCGGCACAGCTCGGCAGCGGCATTTCACATTGCAGAGTCCGCCATTTTAACAAAAAAATCTATAACCCTAGCTTCGTCAGCGAGCAGTGTGAACAGAGGTCAGTTGCAATTTGGAATTCAGTTTGTTCGCGAATATTCGAGAGCGTCGAAGATGAGTACTTTACCTAGGGTATTTTTCGATATGACCGCCGATGGCGAGCCCCTCGGTAGGATAACAATGGAGGTAAGTTTAATTAATTTTAATGCTGCAGGGGAATACGAGTTTTTTTTTTATAAATTTATACATTTTTTTTTCTTGTTTGAAAAGTTTGTAAAAGTGTCAAAAATACATGTGTAGGTGGCAGGAAACACGTGATTTTATATCGCCTGTTTTGCCGCTGAAATGGTGATGTATGCATATGTGAATGCATTAGGATATGTACAATACATATATAATTAACTAAGAGCATCAATTGTGAGAAAACATGATTTTCTCGCCATTCACACGTGTATGTATATACATATACATATAAGGTACACGAGATCTGAAAGCTGTCCCTTTGAACTTGCGGCTCATGCTGGCTGTAAAGCACAAAGATATAACTTACTTGATATGCATACTCACGAACGTGAGTAATCGTATGACGGTGCACTCCCCTATATGTACTTAAAATGCTATCATCATGCACATCTGTATACGAAATACAGCTCTAATGCAGTGGAATTTTTTCAAACTTAATTGAGGTGTCGGCAAACGTTTGCGTGTATGTGTTTGCTGTTTGCCGGTATATATTTGTATGTATACGGCATGTACATCTGTATGCGGTGTACATTTCTCTGGCATGGCTGTATGCGTGTGCGCATATACACGCATACATAACCTCTAAGCGGACACTCGCACACACACTCGCACTAAGATTCACAGCGTGTGCATGAGAGTTTAGTAAACCCGTTTGCAAGAATGAACTAAAGATTAATTCCGTTGATGATGTAATTGGACACTTGTACATACATATGTACATATAAGTGTACATAGCGCAAGAGTGTCAAGAGTGGCCATTGCGCGCCTAGTGGTATTTTTAGTAGCCGCCTGGGCGCCTGCGGCTAATTTGCCGGCAAAGCAACCGCCTAGGACTTCAGTGCGGTACATACACGCATACATACATATGTATGTATGTATGTATATACATATCTCTGGGGACAGAGACGCATGTGTGTGTGTCTCAATTGATTTTCCCTGCTTATCTGCTGGGTGGCGTGTGAACTCATTTGCATACTAATCGATATCCCTTTGCTCTCTCTCTCTCTCTTTCTCCCTCTCTCCTCTCGATCCCTCCTTCTCCCATTTAGCTGCGCTCCGACGTTGTGCCCAAGACCGCCGAGAACTTCCGGGCTCTGTGCACCGGCGAGAAGGGTTTCGGCTACAAGGGCTCCATTTTCCACCGCGTCATCCCCAACTTCATGTGCCAGGGCGGCGATTTCACCAACCACAACGGCACCGGCGGCAAGTCCATCTACGGCAACAAGTTCCCCGATGAGAACTTCCAGCTGAAGCACACCGGCTCCGGCATCCTGTCGATGGCCAATGCTGGCGCCAACACCAACGGCTCCCAGTTCTTCATTTGCACCGTGAAGACCGCCTGGTTGGACAACAAGCACGTCGTCTTCGGTGAGGTCGTCGAGGGTCTGGATGTGGTCAAGAAGATCGAGTCGTATGGCTCGCAGTCCGGCAAGACCTCCAAGAAGATCATGGTGGCTAACAGTGGCTCTCTTTAAGCGCAATCCTTACCCCAATACAAGCATACTGTTAAGGCGAAAAGAAAAAAGAAAAAGAAAAACCAATTTGCATTTGCAACTTTTTTTCCCCCCAACAACTATGTTTTTTTTTTTTGTTTACTACAAAATACTGTAATATTACGAAATACAATACAAATTATTTTCAATAGAGACAGACACATATGTTTGAAATGATGAAATTAGTATAAATATATTGCTCCCAATTTTGTGGGTTTCTGGCCGATGTTAAATCAATTTGTATATGGGGGCCAAAATTCACTAAAAAACCTTAAAAATGAGTCTGCAAGGCAAATGAGTAGCCAAGCCAGCCGGCTAAGAGAGTGAAACGATTCTAACTTGTAACTTCCACATTTCCAATAAGAAGCAGCGTTCGGACAAACATACATATTGCATACATTTGCGTTTGAAATTAGACTCTGGCGTTGTTTCCCCTAAAAGCGTTAATTACCAAACATAATGATCTAACCATGTTCCACGATATGTACCGGAATCGGAATTGTATTTTCGTCTTAATAAAGAGTAAAATAAAAAGTAAATAAACGGCAACCTTAACTACGGAAAAGCATGTGTGTTTTTATTATTATTATTTATTGCATTATCTTTCTAGCGATACAGCATATATATTATATATTACATTTAGATACATTTGGATTACTTATTAACTACATTTTTCTATTTCCTTAATTTGAACACTATTTAATATTTCTATTTCTAAAGTTTCATCCCTAAACTGCATACGAACGCTTACACTATCGGTGTGAGCAGAGCTCGGGCAGCGAAACGTGCTGACTCGCGAGTCTATTTGTAGGGCATCACTGCCCTAAAGTGGTGACTTATTTTTTTGGTTTGCTAATTGATTTTATGTCGCTTAAACCACAAATATGTTCGAATATGAATTTAAGGATACCAGAGAACACTCTTTAGCAGATCCCAGCACATGAACGATTGGTCTTTTCAGAGCTTGCAGTAGATCTTGTTTAAAAACTCCACGCTGGTCATTATATGTAAATAGTGATATGATAGCCTTCCTAAACTAAAAACTTGAAATCTTAACCAACTTAGTATGCATATGCAATAAACATTTAGGCTTTCGCAAACTTTACTTATTTATACGTTCTCCTATCGCGCCTTCTAACACCTAACCCTAACAAGCACGTGCTTGGTGTCGCAAGAGCCAATTCAGGCTACTAACCGTAGTGCATCAACGTCCCAAGAAAAATCCCTATCGATGCGTTCATAAAGGAACCACAAGCCCGTTGTCGAGCTGCTACAATTGAATATTAAATCGTGATCTCTAAGTGTTGTATCAAGAATGGTGTGCCGGAAAATGCAGTTTTTTCTTAGTGATTCTATTGCGCTTTCGCGGCATGCTCCTCCTTTGCATGCTTCGTCAGATATCACACTCTTCTTGGCCGGAGACAGGCAGCGCTGCCTGTAATCATTCGGAATCCTGCTCCATGGTATCATTGGGAAAGATTCTTGGGGGAGCTGTGAAGGTCTTCTTGAAGTCAAAGGTGAGTCCTGTCAGCACCGTTTGACGCACATCGTGTTCCTTCTCCAATAGCGTCTGTGTGGTGGCATCCTGCTCTTGATCTTGTAGTAATCTTTACATTCCGCTTTTATTTTGCAATTATTTATTATGATCAACGGACTTCTGCCCATTAAAGCTTTTGAAAAATACATGTGTATAATATATAAACAAATACTTATTGAATACTAAGCAATATAAGTCTTATGAACCAAATCTATGCCTATGTTCACGTGCTGTATGCCCGATTTTATTGGAAGAATATTTCCGAGCTGCTCAGGGTGGCGTACAATAGATTGTATTCGTGCTCGTAGGCATTCACATGGTGCTCGGTGATGGCCATCGTTTGCGAGAGCTTTTCGTTTGTCTGCGTTGCTTGTGGCCCTGCCGCCAGCAGGTCGCGCACCTTGGACCGTTCCTCCCTCAACTGCTGGGCGGTGGTCTGACTCCAGCCCAGCTCATGGAACTCGCCCTGCTGGTTTAACAAGCGCAGGATGTACACAAGGCCGATAGCGAAGCCGTCCTCAAACAGCGACATCTTCGACTGATCCTTCTTGTGTATTTTCAGCTTCTCCTTGACCCGGTGGTCGATGTAGTTCATGATGAGCGCCGGCGTGATAAGAAAGAAGGTCCTCAGATGATGATTATGCGGATTGCACAGGAAGGGCTGAAAGCCTTGCAGCAGCAGCTGGAAATGCAGTATGCTCGACACTCATTCAAATTCAATTTAGTTTATAAAATTACCTTAAAGTAGTTGGTGCTGCCGGAGTAGCAATCCTTCATGTGGCCCACGCTCTTCTCGTACTCCCTGACGGCGCTCGCTGTGGCCTCCAGCAGATCTTTGGGCTCTCCTCCCCCACTGAAGTGACTGTCGAGCTTAGGCATGTACGAGCGGCTCCTGTAATTGGCGTTCTTGCTTCCCGCCTGCAGGAGGCGAACGTATCCAACGGCATTACCTAAGGCGGGCAATATATTAATGGGTAATCCAAGGAAGAAATACCCAAGCTCAACACCTACCGACTTGCGTGATTACTTTCCTAAATAAATCAATGTAGGTCTCGCCATTGCTGGCCAGTCCCAGCTTCCGTATCTTCTTGAGAAAGTTCTCGGCCCGCTCGTACGGATACGATTGGTAGGGCTTGATGTGCTTGTGCTCCGAGTGGAAGCGCAGCTCCTTGAGCAGACGCGACTTGATCTGCTCGTCGTGCAGGAAGGTGGAGAAGGTGTAGAACTTCTGGCGCAGAAACTGATAGATAAAGTTCACCGTGGTATTAATAATACCCGAGCCGTGCGTCTGCACCGAATTGGCCACATGACGCGTTCCAATAATATCCAAATGCTTGCCCTTGCCGTGCGTCTCCACGAACAACTGGAGGTTCATATTGTAGGCATACGAGGAGGCGAATGTGTGGATATTTCGCATTATCTGCAGCACATCGATGCCCTGGGGCAGTGGAGGAAAGACACAACATTGGATAAGTGAGTCGCCTTGCAAGCCGGCAACTTACCTGGTCGATAATCTGGTTGGGCAAATGATCGTCGATGGGACGCAACTGGAGGACCTTGCGGGCAAAGTGACGCATCTTCTCGTACGTTTTCCAGTCGTGCGGCGCTATTGTTGTCAGGTTGTAAAACGTTGCCGTGAAGTAGTTCTCAAGGTTATCTGAAAGCAAGAATGGATCTAGCTGAAAACTAAGTGCTGTAAATCTACAAAAAAATCAAGTAAGGTTTGTTGGGGCCTAGTCTAAGTCTAGTAATAATAATTAGCTCTCTTCTAGCCTTATACCGAACCTTATAAGCTGTGTTTAAGTAACTAATAAGCTCGCGGCTCTCTTGAAATAGTTTCAAGCGACAAAGATGGTTGGAAACTGCTTACTCGCTTCGCTCTCTTCTTTATCGCTTGAACCAGCTCCTATTCTTATACTTTTTAAGCAATTAAAGGCTTTAAAAAGGATTGCACAGCTTTCTAGCTTGTTGTCGCTTAATAATATCGCATAACTACTCTGACATCAGCCTAATAATACAGCCTATTCTCCAGCATTCTGTATATTTTAACTCACACAAGGGATTGAGCCCGATAACAAACCAAAAGCCTGATTTATGTCTCTCGTACCTCGTATAATATTGTAGTCTCCGCCAAATTCCGTGGCAGCCGCCTGAATGCATTGGCGATAGTCCAAGGCGATCTCCTCAAAGGGCTGATCCTGTTTCTGGAACAGATGCGACAGCGTCTCCATGCGCAGGAACAACTCCAAGTTCGTGCGCAGAAACTCGATCATCAAACCATTGGCCGATGGCTTTGGCTGGCACTGCTCACCGCACCCAAACATGGCCATGCACTTCGCCAAATGATGACTCACCGCCACAATATTCTACGAGGAGCGGGAGTGTTGAAACGGAAGCAGAGTAAGGATTTGGACAGACTTACCTGTAGAGCGTAGGGATTACGCTGCAGTTCGGTGAACTCCTTGAGCAGCGAAGTGCTGAGGAACCAGTAGTTGTATATAAGACTCGACGAGTCCAGCTGTTGCCTCATTTCGCTGCCAAACCGGTTGAGATTGTTTGCCCGCTGCAGGATCGTGGGGAAGACCTTTAGCTTGTCGGCGGGCAGTGCACAATCCTTGTCAAGAAACTCGCCCATGGCCAGGTCTATAAAGGTCAAACGTTTTCTGCTTGGGAAGCCCTGAATCGATTTCTCCGCCAGCTTCATTGTGGCCAGAAAGTTCACCTTGCGTTGCAGCAACTTCAAGTCGACGATCTTCTTCCTGGTGGATTGAAGCAAATGCAGGACTCGCTGCTTCTGCCACTGGATCAGGGAGCTGGTGAACCGAACAAGGTCGATTTGGTTCGATTCGAACGTTCGCTGGAGTACCTTGAGGTACTGGAGCAGGCGGCAGACCACAAACCAATCGGACTTGGTCAGGGGCATCATCAGGGCCACATGGCGGTTGATCAGCGAGTCGGCCAGGCGGGTAACTTGCTCGGCATACGACTGCCCCTGCAGGATTAGCTGCGAGAATGTTTTGAGGCGTCCAAAGACCCCGTCATCGAGCACCCGCTGCATGCTGATCGACCATAGCGAAATCTGGCCGCCCAACTGGCGGCAACTCTTCAGATCGCTGCCTTTCAGCTTCTCCAAAACGGAACTGTGCGTCTTCCCTGCCTGGAAATCCTGCGGCCTGGTCGGTGTTTTCAGCAGAGTTTTGGCATGTTGGTTGAGGAAGGCGGCGGGAGACCAGTAAACACTCTGATTGAGGGGCAAACGCGGATGCCTGTTAACCAAATCGGTCACATTCCGTACCAATTTCGCCTCCATTTGAATGCCCAACTCGTGATGCACCGCCACGAAGGCGACGAGGCGTATTAAGTGCTTGGGCTCTTCCAGATTACCAAATTCGTTGCCCTGACTGCCGTCGATATGAAGGAGCAGCTTGCGCAGATAGGCATTTGAGTGCTGATTCACGTCCTTTGCGCTGAACTCCTTTTTCAGCTCCAGCAAACCATCTAGAAGATGCTACGATCAACGAATATGTGTATAACGAATATGGATTACGCTTGCTGTCTTTTACCCGAAACAGATTTCCCGCGATTACGCTCTCGATTTCCGTTAGCGACGTCCGCAGGCCGGCGAGCTCGAAGCCAGAGCACTGGCTGGAGGTGTGGCCAGCATTGGAGAGCGTCACCAGCCACTCCTTGTACAGGGTCCACTTGACGGAAATCTGTGATTGCATCGCCAGTTCGCTGAAGACGACAACGTGCTCCAGTAATTCGGTCATGCAATCCAACACACTCTGCAAACAAATGGGGATATTAGCGTTCATATTCAAGTGTGATCCTTGGTTTCTACTTACGAATATATTGGAGGCTGGCACGCTGTCCGCCGAGGCGGATGATATTTGTCGCCACAAATTCTGGAGTATCACAATGATGCGTTTTAGGAGGAAGAACACTTGGCAAAAGAACTCAATGGAACCGCTCATGCGGTAAAGGGGCCGCTCAAGTCCGGGCCCGTCCGAGGGAGGGGTACTACGCACATCGTCCATTAACCGAAAGTCACGGAACATAAAGGCCAGCTGATATTGCCTTGCTGTGCGGGCCAAGTCGCGGCACTGATTGCACAGGTTCGCCAGCGTCGTCAGGGTCTTGTTCGCCAGCAGCTCCGATTCCTCGAAGCTCATCTCCGAAACGGCGGACGATGATGACTCGTTTCTGCCCAAGTTTAGCTCGATCACCGGCGACATCGATATGAGGGAAACGGAGTCGGTGGGCAGGGAATTTGGCAAGTTGTTGCCTAACAATTTCAATTTATCATCGTGCTCCTCCATGAACGAGCCATAACTCTTGAGGATATCCTCGGCAAAAATGGCTGTGGCAATAGAAAAGCTAATAAATATTTTCACAATTCGTAGATTAATCATGTTTCAATGCGTACACAGTGGGCTTTGGTCCTGCTTCATGTTGGCGGAATTAAATATAATTTAATTGCTTTACCACAATCCCCCCAGTAATTGTCCCGCCCTATGAAGATAAGGCAAAAAATTAGTTTTTATTGTTATTATTTTGATTCTCTGATTGCTAATTGGTATCGATTGGTCTATGAATCGATTAGTCGCCGAATCGAACATTTTAAATATCGATTAGTCTCTTCGCGCAATGAGTTTACCCTACGATTCAGCTGTTCCAGTTATCGATAGACATTCATGTAATGCAGTTGTTTCCACTGCGAACGCAGTGATCTGAATCATGGTTAATTTTTACGGTTTTAATTATTTAAATAAAACATTATCATAAATAAACTGATTAAATCCCATTTAAAGGTTTTTAACTTTATGTAAAACTGTTTTTACTGACTTTTACAGCTATGGATTGGTATATCCATCTGTAGTATCATATGCATCTGCTAAAGTAAGCACATTTTCCTAAACAAATTCATACTTTTGAAAATGTACTAGTTTAATTATGCTATCAATGAAATATTACTTGTTTTTATTAATTATTATATTTAACCTTTATTAATCTGATTTTTCTAGGCATTAAACATTTAAATTCAAAATATATCAAGTAAAATAACTTAACTTATTTGATGATAATTGCCATTTGAAACTTATTGTCGACTAGTTCCTCAGAGACGTTTTTGTGAACCAATCGATTATTGAAAATATCCTAAACACCCCTGACGTGTGTAACGGCCTTAATCAACGTGCAAGCAAGTGTGTGTGTGTACATGTAAGTGTTGCCGTTCCACGTCCAATTCGTTCCGTTGGCCGTCATAAATGCCGAGGCGTCGTACTTTATAAGTCATTCGTAAAAATAATTTCATTTATTGAGCAGGAAAAGTTCACCAAGCGCTTCCCAAATAACGGCATTGTCGAAATATTGTTGCCTTACTATCCTATTGATGACGGCATGGATGGATACATGGATCATGGTTGGTTACAACATTTCATTTCCGTTTGTGCCGCCATAACACTCTTTTTTCTTCCCAAAGAAGTAAGTAGCAGCGAAGACGCCGGGAACTCTCGGGATGCACACGACCTTTCAGTCGAAACGGTCCCGGAACCCGGGTTAGCAGGACCCAATCCCGAGCCGGACTCGACCGGTTCGCCAGGTTCACCATCCCCAGCCGCCGCACCACAAGCTGTTGAAGAAAATGCAGGTGGAGATGGAGAAACGCGTGTCTGGCCTTTCCGCAGTCGCAGTCACAGTCGCTCGCGCTCCAAGTCGCGCTCAAAGTCGCGCAGCGGATCGCCGCACTCTGTAGCCAGTGGATCCCGACGCTCGCGCAGCGGCTCTGCACGTTCTCGCAGTGGCTCTAGACGTTCACGTAGCGGATCCGCGCGTTCCCGCAGCGGATCTGGGTCCAGGCGTTCTCGCAGCGGCTCCAGGCGTTCTCGCAGCGGCTCCAGACGCTCTCGCAGCGGCTCTAAACGTTCCCGTAGTGGATCCGCGCGTTCCCGCAGCGGATCTGGCTCTAGGCGTTCTCGCAGCGGCTCTCGCCGTTCCCGCAGTGGATCCAATCGTTCTCGCAGTGGATCCGGATCAAGGCGTTCACGCAGCGGATCCCGGCGCTCGCGCAGCGGTTCTAAACGCTCTCGTAGCGGCTCCCGACGCTCACGCAGCGGATCGGCGCGTTCCCGTAGCGGTTCGCGACGGTCTCGCAGTGGATCTGGCTCCAGACGCTCTCGCAGTGGATCCCGTCGTTCTCGTAGTGGCTCAAGGCGCTCACGCAGCGGATCCAAGGGCTCACATCGCTCTCGCAGTGGCTCCAAGGGCTCACGTCGCTCACGCAGTGGCTCCAAGGGCTCACGTCGATCTCGTAGTGGCTCGAGGCGCTCACGCAGTGGATCCAAGGGCTCACATCGCTCTCGCAGTGGCTCCCGTGGCTCCCGTCGCTCTCGCAGCGGCTCCCGACGCTCCCGCAGTGGCTCCCGACGCTCTCGCAGCGGCTCCCGTCGCTCCCGCAGCGGCTCTCGTCGTTCCCGCAGTGGCTCCCGTGGCTCCCGTCGCTCTCGCAGCGGCTCTCGTCGCTCCCGCAGCGGCTCCCGTCGCTCTCGCAGTGGCTCACGTCGCTCCCGCAGTGGCTCTCGTCGCTCCCGTAGCGGCTCAAAGCGCTCCAGAAGTCGTTCCAACAGTGCCGGCTCTCAAAAGCGAGAATCACCATCTCTAAAACGCGCAAAACGCTCACGCTCGGGCAGTGCAGAATCCAAGGAGAGTGGCGTCGTCCGACGCAAACGTTTGGCCATTAGTGACTCGGAAGGTGAGTGTATACCAAGTATACCTGGTGTCTGTATGTTACTCCTTGTAACATACTCCCTTCTGCACACAGACGAAGCACCGAAGGAGCCCAAGAAGCGACCCAAGATCACGGACACGGATAACGAAGAGGAGGAGGAAGACCCGAAGAATGGACTGGGCACAGAAAAGACCAAACAAAATTTAGTAGAGAGTTCCGATGATGAAAACACACCGATTTCAAACGAGCCCGAGTAAGTGCAGCCACCATGCAGGCGCAACTTTTTCTGTTTAAACTAATAATTTGCCATCCCCCTCGTACCCGCAGCAAGAGCAACTTTATTTCGGACTTTGACAAGATGATACTGCAGAAGAAGGAGGAGAAGCGGGTGCGTCGACGCAAGCGCGATCTTGATCTGATAATGGATAACGACGATCTGATCGATCAGCTTATTATCAGTATGAAGAACGCATCCGATGACGACCGGCAGCTGAACGTGATTGGCCAGCCGGCCACCAAGAAGATATCAATGCTCAAGCAGGTGATGTCGCAGCTGATCAAGAAGAAGCTGCAGCTGGCCTTCCTCGAGCACAACATACTCAATGTCCTGACCGATTGGCTGGCGCCGCTGCCAAACAAGAGTCTGCCCTGCCTCCAGATACGCGAAAGTATTCTTAAACTTTTGTCCGATGTAAGTGGGGGGGGATTCCGCTCGCGGAATATTATGTAACTAAGATAATGCTCAACTCTCCTCTTACGCCTGCAGTTTCCAACCATTGACAAGGGCCTGCTGAAGCAGTCGGGCATTGGCAAAGCGGTCATGTACTTGTACAAGCATCCCCAGGAGACCAAACAGAACCGCGATCGTGCCGGTCGCCTGATATCCGAATGGGCACGCCCCATCTTCAACCTCAGCTGCAATTTCTCGGCAATGAGCAAGGAGGAGCGACAGGAACGTGATTTGGCGCAAATGTCGCGCCATCGGCCCCGAGCTCCGACTCCCGAGCCACAGCCAGCCGCCGCCACCAGTAGCAAGGGCCAATCCCTGAATCAGACCTTCTCCAGCGAAGACAAGCTGCTTCGCCCCGGCGATCCGGGCTGGGTGGCTCGTGCTCGTGTTCCCATGCCATCCAACAAGGACTATGTTATCCGCCCCAAGTCAACCGTCGAGGGAGAAGTCTCTACGGTTTGTGTTCTTGCCTGCCCCGCTCGCCTCTCTCACATTTATTTAAACGTTTTTGGTTTCCATTTTTGTATTATTTTAGAAAACAAAGCGTAAGCCAAATCGCTATGAGAAGCACATGAAACGTTTCCTGGACTCGAAGCGCCTGAAGGAGAGTCGCCGCGCCGTCGAGATATCCATTGAGGGCCGCAAAATGGCACTGTAAGCGGCAATCATCCTAGCTAACTTTAATTAACAATTAAAATCCTCCATAAAAACACAAACAAAAAACAAAAACAAACGAAAACATAGAACAAAATGAATAAATTATATTTTTGCTGAATATAATTGAAATCGAACGATTTTTCATTCAAGTGTATCAGTTGTGCAGATAAGATTATTATTATTATATATATTATTTTTAGTGCATCGGCGAAAGTGTAATCCGCACCAGGGGTACCAAACAATTGTTCATTTTTAAAAATCCAACAAGATAATTTTGGAGGTACCTTCACTTCTTAAGAGATTTCATGTAATTAGTCGCCGTTTCCCCACCACAAATTCCAAGTGGCTGCAATTTATGTAAATATTAAAAAATAGTTTACATTTGCATATATGTAAGAGTTCATATGTATGTATGTACATCGGGTCTTTACTCTTAAAGGCTGTTATCTCTATCATTGTATTCTCTAAACAATTTAATCTGTAACCTTATCAGCGTCAAGCTTTTGTAAATAAAAATGCAGGTGGAATATACTATGAAATATACAGATTAGTTTACCGTAAAATCTAACATAAGCGTCACCAAGTATGTACATATTTACATATGTATGTAGGTACATAGATGCTACATATGTAAGTCTGTACATATTACATGTATTGTATGTATTTATTTACATATGTACATACATATGTATGTAAATGCTTATGTACATGCAGGGATCATTTAGTGTATAAATACATATGTATGTACATGCATAAACTCATTTTGGGTTCTTATTTATGCAGTAAAAAATATAATATAAAATTTGCCTAGATGTAAATACATTCTGCGTACTTAATGTACATATGTACATATGTATGTATGTATTTAAGACCTCCATGTATGTACATACATATGTACATATGTAGGACTGTAGGACTGTGTAGGACCTGTATGTATGCACTTTGCATAGTTGTTACATTTTGATTTTATTATTTTGACATGTTTTATTTACATATGTACATATGTATGTGCATATAAATATGTACATATGTATGTGCATACGGATTACAGTAACAATAATAATTGGACATAGTATGTACATATGTATGTATGTGATTATTACATTAAGCCGTATGCACAAATGTATGTATGTATGTACATATCTGCATGAGGTGTACGCATGCATGCAGGTAAGTATGTATGCATGTACTTATGTTGTGCATGTGTTCCACGCATACATGTACATATGTATGTAGATGGCAGCGCAGAACGCAAAAAAAAATTCCATTGGCCATTGGCGGCCAAGGAGAATTCGCGGTGGCACTTCTTTCCAATGACAGTCAGTGGCCAAGAAAAATACATATAAAAACAAAAAATAGTGTATACAACAAATCAAAAAGATACTCGTCGGCCGTTGGTCGGTCGGTCGGGTTGTGCTGGCACACACATTATAAAACGGCATTAATAATAAATGTCAAATTAAGGGCATTCCGTTTCGACACCGTTTTGTTCCATTTGGTCCCGCAGCCACCCGGTAGGAAATTCGTTCTTCTTTCTGTGTTTTTTTCATTCATTTTGAGCCACTGACAGATTGCGTGGTAACTTTCCGCGCCAAACAACCGTCTTAAGGTGGATATATTTATAGATCTTATCTTGGGGGCGTGGCAGCTGGACCAGGCCACCCGGTTAACCGGTGGCGACCGATTGCCTAGCGGGCGCTACGTGGAGAGCAGCCACCGCCGCCGCAGCCGGCACTATCGCAACGACGCTCGCTCCTATCTCCTCGGAAATCACTAACACCATCGGCGGCACTTGGGTCTCGGGTTCACCTCTACCTCTGGCGGCGGGCGTTATCGCGCCCAATATTAAACCAGTTGCGCTACCGTCAAATTGCTCAAACGCATGTACGACGTCCCAACTGGTGGTCGACAGACAGCTCCCCAGATCCCCTCAAGCAGCAGTACGTAAACAGGTAACAGGCAAAACCAAACGCAGACATGTCGCAGCTGAAGAAGAACGAGAAGGTGGGCATCGTCGGCAGGTAAGACAATCCATCCTGCCAATCCCAAACTTGGCTCTAAGCCGTATGTGTGTGTGTGTGTTTTGCGCATTCCAGCGGACTCATTGGCCGCTCCTGGTCGATGCTATTCGCCTCGGTGGGCTACCAGGTGGTTTTGTACGATATCCTGCCCGAGCAGGTGTCCACCGCCCTGACCGCCACCCAGAAGGAGCTGCTGGATCTCGAGTCCAAGGGCCTGCTTCGAGGCAAGCTGAGCGCTGCTCAGCAATTCAGCTGCATTTCGGGCACCAATGACCTCAAGGAACTGGTCAAGGATGCCATTCTCGTCCAGGAGTGCATCCCGGAGCGTCTGGATCTGAAAAAGGCACTGTACAAGCAACTGGATGCAGTTGTGGGCCCCAACACCATTCTGTCCAGCTCCACCAGCACATTTCTGCCCTCCCTGTTCAGCGCGGACCTGAAGCACAAGGCCAATGTGAGTAGGAGAACATTAGGGGCGAATCATAAATCTGTCCTGATAACTATTTGTTTTTTTTAAATTTATTTAATTTATGTTTAGTAATCTTAAAATAATCCAAAGGTTAGTAGGAAATTCTTGGGGGTCCACAAATAATTAACAACTTCATTTATTAACTCATGTCTGCCTTTGCTTTTGCTTTGGAAGTAGTCACCTGGTTTAGTATATTCCAACCTCGTATGCGCTCTCTGCCTCGCGTCATCCGTCCTCGTCCTCAATTTCCAATTCCACCTTGTCATATCTGTCATGGAATCTAAGAGAACGGAGGTAGATTCGTTGATACACTAGGGGAAGAAGGTAGCGTGTACGACCCTAAAGAGAACATCTACTATAATTATTGATTAGCAGCAGTCGCACTTTAAATATAAACTCAGCAAGAATTAGTATTTAATTAATAATATCATATATTAATATATATGTATGTAGTTTCTACTAGCCGAATTTTATGTACCCTTGCTGTTATAACAATAACAGAAATCAATGTAACATTGTTGGTATACAAGTAGAGGAACATTTTTCAAGGTCCCTATTTTCTGTGGTCCTTTTTGAAGGAATAAGATTTTTATACACAATTTTATGAAGGTAACTTAAGTTCTTTATGTTATCCAAGAGTTTAAATTAAGGTCAAGAATTATAGGCGTTAGATGTGATACAAGAAACCTAGCAAAAGATCCACAATTCAGAAAACATGAAATATTACCATATCTTTGAGTAGATGAAAGTATGTGAAAAAACAACAGAGCACTTTTCCTATAATTTCTTTGATAGCCATAAGATATGGTTGTCCGTTCTCGCATATAAAGTAACTACAATAGAAAGAAGACTATCTTTAAAGTTCCATTCAGATAGCTCTTAAACTGAGAGACAGAATGTGTAGATAAAGACAGGCTGACATGGCTAGATCGATATTGATCAGAAATATTTATACTTCATGTGGTCGAAGATGCTTCCTTCACAGCGTTGCAAACTCCTCACTAAAATTACAATACTCTTCAAGAAGGGTATGATGAAGACAAGTGCATCTAGTTGTTTGTAGAGTCTCTTAAGTTTCCATCACGATGGTTTCACAACAAGCGTTGCTACCAATTAGGGAATGGGTGTCACAGAACTCTGAATTACCTTTAAATTTAAACAATTAATTATGCTGGGTTTTAGCTTTGACAAATGAGAAAAATTACGATAATAAACATTAATTCTAAGAAGAATTAACATACTTGTATTTTGGAGATAGTTTTTGGGACTTTCTAGAAACAGAATCGGGCAAGATTTCCTTACGTAATTACCTAGGGGGAGGATTATGTTTGGGGTATCAGACTGTCTAAAACAATAATTCAACCAATTTTGTCCAAATTTATTTTAAAAACATTTTTAAAACATATTCCGTAATATTTTTTAGATTATTTTTGTTAAAGGAGAATTTCTTGCAATGATTACACTTGATTATATAGGGGGAGGGAGTTTAAAATTAAAAAAGAAATGTGAGCTAATATAGATTTGTGGTAGCTTAATTAGCAGGTATCCCATGGTCGAGGCTCTTTTCACAACAACACTTGATTCTTGTTTGTTTGTTTTGGTTTTATCTGTTTTTTTTTTTTTATTCTTTTTGGAACGAACAATTAAAAGCAAATTGCGTTTGATTTTGTTAACAACAGGTTTTGGTGTCGCATCCCGTCAACCCACCGTACTACGTGCCCCTGGTCGAGATTGTGCCGGCACCATGGACCAAACCGGAGTGGGTGACAAAGACCCGCGCCATAATGGACGAGATTGGCCAGAAACCAGTTACGCTCTCCCGGGAGATTGAGGGCTTCGCCCTCAACCGCATCCAGTATGCCATTCTCAATGAGACATGGCGCCTGGTCGAGGCCGGCATCCTCAATGTGAAGGACATCGACAGTGTGATGAGCAACGGCCTGGGTCCGCGCTATGCCTTCCTGGGTCCCCTGGAGACGGCCCATCTCAATGCCGAAGGCATGGCCAATTACTTTGAGCGCTACTCCAAGACCATTTATGCGGTCAGCGAGACAATGGGTCCAACACCGATGATGGAGGGTCCCGTGGCCGTTGAGGTGGCCAAGCAGCTGGGCGAGATGGTGCCACTGGATCAATTGGCCGCCCGCCGCAATTATCGCGACAACTGTCTCACCCAGCTGAGCATTCTCAAGAGCAAGCTCAACAAGTAAAAAATGAATGCATTTTGGTATCTTAATTTTTTTTTTTTGTTTTCTTTTTTTGAATTTAATTTCGATATGTTAGCGCTATATTAAATATTAACGACGGAGATTATGGGTTCAGTTCAGTTAATAAATGCTCTGGGAGCCTTAAGAGGAAGCTTAGAAATCTAATTTAAGCTGCAAAACATATTGTATCCTGTCGTAAATTAAGAAGAAATAAACACTTTTTCCCGCTTGATATGGTTTTTGATTACATTCAAATGCCTTAAACCTATACTTTAATCACAATTAGTTAGCTTGGTCAAAGATAATATAAGCTGCAAGACGAGTAGCGCCAGAATTCTTTTTTTGCTTGCTTCCGGCTCTCTTAATATTTTGTGCTTGCCTTTAGCAACTTAAATTGCGCATCTTGTCATTATAAGGTCCATGGATTAGTCTTATATATACTCGTACATACATATATTTACTACGAGCTACTGGTAAATTTAACTTAACTATCTGAGTTGTTGTGCTAGGTCTTATCTTAACTGGAATTAAGGGAGGAAGAGATAACCAGCAACCTATTTTCGTCACTGTCGTCGCTTTGGACTTATCTTCAAGGTTAAAAACTTGACCTCAGACATCACTTTCAGGCGACATTGCGGCACGGGACCGGTTAGTGCCACACTCTCTCTCTAGCTAGTGGCGCCTGGCTTCTTGGAGAAGCTCGGGCGTCTGAAGTTGGGCATTGTGTGGGAGGCAGTGGCCAAGACGCTCGATGATCCCTGCTGGCCCACAACTGGCTTCAAGGATCGGCGCTGCTGCGAACGCATCTGCGGCAATGGCGTGCTCGTGGCGAATACTTTGGTGACGGGCTTGGAGCGTGTTGACAAGGGCGTCTCGGGAACAGGAGCCACTGTACGTGGCACTACCAATTGGCGGGGCTGGGTATGGAGATTGTTGGTGGTGGTCTCGTTGGGCAGCTTTACAATCGGTGCCACCCTCTTGGTGGGTAATGTTGCCCTTGTGCTGCCAATGGACTGAGCCACCGCCGTTTCGTTTATGGACGGCGTTTTCATGCGGTCTAGGACGACGCGCCTGCTCTCGCCGATCTTGCTGGAGAAGGAGTTGCGTCGCTGACGTAATGATGCCAGGGCAGTGGCAGTGGCATTACTCTTCACCTCCTTGGGCGGCACATTCTGTTGGTTTTCGTCCTGGCTGCCAGACTTGGCCAGCTCCTTGCGCAACTTGGGCTTGTCGTGAATGGACAGGGATGTGGAACGGCGGCGCATCGAGTCTGCATCATTGGAAATACCCAGCGGCACTGGGTTGGGCTGCACAATGCAACGGGCGGGCGGGCTCTTAGCCAATTGCTGCGGCTGCTGTTGCCTGCTGTAATTGGTGGGATTTACCAGCAGGATGACTGTGCGCGGATCAACGCCATGCTGTTCCTGTTCGCCGACCATTGACTGGCCGAGCTTGTGGCGTTCCAGCAGCTCATTGATTTGCAGAGCGAGAGTATCGTCCACCAGTTCGGTCATGAACTCCTTGCGGGGTGGGGCTTCGAGGGGTTCCAGGAACCGAGGCTCGCCATCAAACGTGGCCGTGGAACAGGTCATGGCGTCGGGAAAGTCCTGCAGCTTGGTGTCCGGCACAGCGCCCTCTGCGTCTGCCTCGGCCACTGCTGTGGTGCCAGAACCCTTTGTCCAATGTAATTAAATAATAATTTCTATATAATATATGTACATTTATGCCTTGATAAGCAGGCAAACTTACTTGAAGGTCAAGATCGAATGTTGCCTGCCGGGTGTACGGCAATGCAGCTGCTTTAACGACATCTGTGGCCTCCGGAGAACTAACTTTCACACTGGGGGCAGTGGGCTCTAAATCAAGATCATGACCAGGACCGATTAGAGCCACCATCGGCTCTATTACCTCATCGAACAGATGCCAATTCGACTTGTCAACCACTTGATGAACGAGTGCCCTTAGCCGTTGCAGGAGTTGTGGCAACTCCACGGTCTTAGGCTTGGGTTCATCATCGTTCGTTGGAGGATCTGCTTCCATTTTTTCGCTTACTTTCTGTTCATCCAGATTGGGTATACACAGCATTCGAAGATCCTCTTCAAATTTCAAGCTGGAGGCCAGATCGTCGTCTTCGACCAGCTTCAGCGGCGACTCAGCCGAAAGCATTTGATGGTTTTCGTTGAGGATCGTCCGCTCGAACGGTGTGCTGCCATCGCAGATCTTGGATTTGGACAGATTGGCCGCCGATCGTGTGGCATTCAGCTTTAGCAGTTGCTTTTGGAACGAGCTGCTGGTGCTGCGCTGGCGTGAGGTTTCTCCGAGGGCTGCCGAATCCCTGCGCATGGAGACGGGCGGGCTCTCGTTGTTCAAATCCGGATAGTGTGCCTCGACGGCCGACAGATCCTCCGTGATCTGCGCCTTTAGAGCAATGCCCTGCAATAAGTATGTTTGTATGTATATAGCGGTTACCGTGGCGCATACACGAGCATTGTTCATGCTTACCTTGGCGCAGGCCTCCTTCTCCATTGAGTCGAAGGGATCGTAGGGACCCTTGAAACTGTTTGAGGCAGCTATCGAATCTTCCGACTCCTCGAACCACGTCTCCTCAGTGCTGGGCTCCTCGCCCGGCGTCAAGTCAATCAGATTGCCAACTTCACACATCTTTTCTTCGTACGGATTGGCAGTAATATTTATAAACTGACGGTCAAAACTTCTACAACTCAACTTCGAACGAATGCCGCTGAAATGGCGCTTAAAGTGATGGCAATCGGCGATTAAAAGTATCGATATATATGTAAGTGTATACAAGCACCTTTCACGAAGCTTAAGGTATGGAATTGTGGAAATGAAACCAATTCCAACCTTGAACCAATAATAGTTTATTCTATTGTTAGCAGAAGGCCAAGGCTCGAATAAGTTCATTCTTATTCTTATTTTTGTAACTGCAAATTCAGTATTTTTAGGTTTTCTGTTATCAATGTGTTGAAAAAGCTTTATAGGGCCTTGAAGATTAAGCCTGTGTAAATGCTTAAGCCTAAAATGCCAAAATCGTATGGAACAGTATAAGTTGTTCAAAAACACCTGACTTGGGGTGGTAGATGGCCAAAAATCACTTATTGGTAAAAGAAAAATATAAATATAATGTTGTATTTTTGTAAGCTACGAATTAAAGTATATTTTAAACACGTAATTTTTTTCGCAGCATTTTGCCGAAAATGCAAAGTTGCAAAATGCCTCCCCAGTAGAAACGGGGGAGTGTTCCATTTCCGAATACCAGCTATCGAATGCATCGATGATAAACATGACTAAATAGATATGTATGATAAAAAAAATTTGGCAAAAAATCGCGTCTGCGGCACCGACAAGTGACTAGTAACTAATTAAATTATATTTTTTCACTTGTTGATTATGTTTATTGTATAAACTTAAAGCATCGAACAATGGTGAAAATCTAATTGGAAGAGCAGACTAAACGAAATTCTTAAGTAAACGCCGATTTTAAGTCGTGATATTAAGGGAGTAATACTCATCTCAAGATGAACTGGACGCTTTTAACACAGGCAACTGGCGCAATATTGCTAGTCGTCCTTAGCAGCAGTATTAGGGTGCACGCCCAGCTAGATCTGGATCAAATCCAGACCCAACTTCCAGACCAGCTTGTCAAGTCGAACCTTAGCTTTAACGATATCAAAGATTCGGTCCGCAATAAATGCATCCAAGTGGCTGGCGAGGAGGCGGGCAGCCATGCCTTCGCCGAGATCGAAACTGGCTTCGGGCTCCTTACCGATTGTGCAAATAATCTCGTTAACTACACGGCCATGCAGCAGGAGATCCAGGAGGCGAGTCCAAAGGGCGAGCTTGATGTGGTCTTCAATAAGTACTGCACGAGGCGATCGGATGCCGTCGAGTGTTTTGATCAGTTCACGGCGAGGCTATCGCCATGTCTGGTCAAGGATGAGCAGGAGGGCCAGGAGGTGATTAAGCGGATCATCCAGAGCCTGCTCGACTTCGTTTGCCATAAGGACGGCGATCAAATAGCCCTCTTCATTGCAGAAAAGGGTCCCGAGTGCCTAGCATCGCAAAAGGAGAACATCGAGCAGTGCGTGAACAATACCTTTGGGCCGTACCTGAACATGCAGGACAACCAGATCAAATCGATACCCATGCTGACCGTCGGCCAGAAGGAGTGCGACGACATGCTGGATCTGCAGGCGTGCGTTGTCAACAAACTGGAGCAATGCACGGACATAACGCCAGCTAATCTCGTCGAGTCCATGTTCAACTTTATCAGGAATCAGACTCTGTGCCGAAACTATCAGAAATCGCCACTGGTCGCATCTGCTGCTGGCAGCGGCAGCCCCGGACTGCAGCCGAACGCCGTCAATATATTCTACTTTTTGGCGGTATATTTGCTTACCGCAATGTTTTCTTCGTTCCGAAAATCTCCTTAGTTTTTAAGATGAAAAGTGAGAGCATTGATTGAATCAAATTTTATTACCTCGAATCTCTGAAAATGTAAAAGCTTAGCTTAGGCAGAATTGCAGTATGGCAATCATTATTTACGAATGAATAGAATTACACACATAGTTTTCTTTCCCAATTATTTGTGCGCCACAGTTGAAGCGACAGTTTATTAACTTTATCGCACTCATCTTTTGTCTTGCATTGCAAGTTTTGATTAGTTGTAGTTGGTGATGTTTTTGTGGATTGCAGATTAAAAGATTAAAGGGTTGTTGTACTGATTTGAGATCACTCTAGGGCAGAATGCACGCTAAATACTCTATATACTATATTCTATATAAATTGTAAATGAGAATGTGTTTTATATAGGAATATACATACATACATAAGTATCATTGATGTAAAAATAAAGGGTATATTTGCTATAAACTATTACGAACGAAAAGTTTTTGTGGCTATTTTAATAGGTAAGTATTTACAGAGAAATTACGGGTTCATTAAATTACTACAAAATGCACTTACAAACGACTAGAAATCGATCAGCTCAAAACAGCTGTTTGCAAACCAATACAACCTTCGGAAAATGCAGTTATTAAAGTCGCTGGAAATATCGATTACAGGAAAAACAAAAAAAAACATAGTGCACAACTCGTATATACATACATATGTATTAAAGAAACCTTTAACAATTTAAGAGATTTGAAAATTGATAGATTTATTAATGGTTTTGTATATGGTATTTTTATTATTAATCGAATTCCTAACGCTACAAGTCTATGACTTATAAATTAACGCCCTAGTTAAGGTCTGAATTTTCAGTTATTTGATTCATGTTTGGTTACATCAGAACATGTGGTTCACTGATAACTTATCCATATTTGAAAACATAATGTTATGCTTCATAAGTATTTACTATTCATTAAATTGTATAATAATAATATAATAATTAATTTGTAAATTCTATCGATAGTGGTCTCAAATAGACACGATCGATGCCTATCGATATATAAATATATTGAGTTAGCAGATTTGTATCTTAGAACTGCGCTACAAGGATCGGACTCATTGCCATTGTTTAGCAAATATGTAGAAGTTGGAACTCCATGATCTCTGCGATTTCAGTTCGGCAGTGATCACCATGAAAATGGCCACCGAACTGCAAACGGAAGTGGAGGTGGATGGCACTGTGATGGAGCCGATCTCGACCTTAAATTTGGTACTAACCGGAATCTCCATTGTTTGGCGATTTGTTTCCATCTTTATCAATTGGACCCTGGCCTACGATTATTGGTCGGTGGAGGAGTATGCCTATTGCGCCTGGACAGTGGGATCGATCCTAGTGCCGATGGTCGTCACATCAGCTATATACATTCACATGTAAATAATTAGCATCAGACCCGAAAATATCAACAGAAATATATTAAAATTTGCTTGAATTTCCAGCTTGATAGCCAGTCACTCGGGCCAGAAACGTATCCTGGACCGTGGGGTATACACTAATGCGGCCGTATCGTATCTGTTCCGGGATGCATATGCCCTAAATTATGCTCTGGAATATACCAGGGCCAAGGAGCGCGATGACAAACCGTGCGAAATCAGGTGAGTCCAATGTCGTTGGCCATGCCTGCCCATATCCGGCAATCGAGTTTTATTCAATGTGTTTCGTTTTCAATTTCAGATTTTATCAAAAACTCCTGACCGAGGAATGCAATGTGGGCTTTGTCCGGCTCTTTGATTCGTTCTTGGAATCCGCGCCACAGAAAGTGTTGCAACTGGTGATAGTGCTTCGATCGGCCAAGCATTTAACATGTAATTTTATTTGGCTTTGTTTTGTAAGAAAATATCTATTGATCGTGTAACCTACTTTGCAGATTATCGCCTCCTGGCCTTTGTGGTATACTTTGGAAGCATTGCGTGGTGCATCCAGGCCTACAATCGCTCCAATCGGCTCGTCCAGCTGGACAAGCACGACATAGCGGCGCGAGGTCGCTTCATCCAGTTCAGTTTCCTGCTGTGCTTTACAGGTGCGTAGTCTTGACTGAATACTCAGTTACACCTAAATTTATATGCATGTATATTTGTAGTTTCAAGAACGCTGTGCATCGCATGTATGGCGAGTGTGTTTCCGGTGGAAACATTAGTGTTCTGCGCGGTCCACGCTTGCGTGTGCGGCTCTGTTGTGTTCGTGGTGGACTCACCAACGATTGCCATGTCCCGCTTTATAGACTACCTGTACTGTCTGTGCTTCGGTGTAGTTTATTTGTTTATTTATACACCACTTAAGGATGGACCGACCAAGTATAAATATGCCATTTACCTTACGTTTTGCCTGTTGCAAAACATCATTGCTTGCGCTCTCTATATTCCTCTCTATGTTGCAATTGCAATAACTGCCTTGTATGCCGTCGGAATTGTGCTAATAATATTCTACTACTCAAGCTGTCATCCAAGTATTGTGCCTACGTATTTGTAATTTAAGCCAAGTTTATTATATACATATTTATAACGAAGCTAGTTAATTTTATCTCAACACAATGTGGCAATTTTTAGAATTATGAAACGAGGTGCTTGCAATGTGTTTAATCATTCCTCAATATATGTATACTCATAGAATTAAATACAACATTAAAAACTAATAAGAAATTACCTTGTTTTTGGTAGGTAACTGGGAGAATGTTTTAAATATCTTGTGATACTTTCTTTTTTCATCCGCTGACCAGGTGGCAACGCCATAACTAATAACAATTCAGCATTTCTCTTTTTTTTTATCTCCGCCTCAGTCGCACGCACGAAAAAGAGCAAAGGTAGAAATTTGGGCAGGTCATATGTTGCCATCTCGCTCTAACTCGTGCCAAGCCAAGTCGCCCGTTTATGTACTGTTAACTACATGGAAATATGTACATATATACATATATACATACTTTTTGTGATGTACCGGGCTACTAATAACTATTTGTGATTATTTTGAAATCACTTTCCCATATACATACATATATCTACATACGTACATCCAAGCTTATAAATAAATTTTAAAATCATAAATTATAACTATATTTCAAATTAAGTTTTAATATGCATATGAAAAAGTTCAAAGTTAGAGTAATTTTAATTTTTTTGTTTTTATTAATGTTCGTATCGTATCAGTGACAGCCTTATATCATAAGGTTAAATTAAATTATCTGAAACTTTAAAATATCCGCACGTCTGGGAGAACAAAAAAGATATAGAGTGTTTTTTTCTCTATTACTTGTCGCATTATTCCTATGACAGCTATATGTATATTATAAAGTTGTCCGATCCAACTTGTTCCAATTTATTTACTATCTGCAATAAAAGATATTTTTAATATTTCATTTGGGAAGTTATTACTAACAAAAAGACTTTCGTAGAAACAGACATACAGGCCTAAATCGATTCGTCTGCAGATGCTTATTTATAGGCTTACTTTAGTAGCTCACTTGTAGTGTGGCAAACCTGTGACAAAATTATAATTAAACAAAACCATCTTCCAACTTCTTCACCTGCAACATTTTCCATAGAAAATAGAAATCAAAATATGCAAAATATGGTTAAATTGAAAATAAATTGCAATCAGCCCGAGTTAAATACAATTAAAACTTAGCTTAGGTTCATATTTACATCGATCTGTATGTACGGGCATATGTTTATATGTACATCAGTGTGTACATCGGGTATGTATACAGTTCACAATGGTGTGCGCCTGCGCAGATCACTGTGAACTGACGATAATGGCCAAGAGAGCGTCTGGAACCAGTTTCGGGCCCAATTACTCGGCTCACGAACTGGTTCGCGGAGCCAGCTCTAGTTTCTTTCGGCCAAGCTAGGCCTCCGCTCAGCTCTCGGGCTAGTTGGCAGAGTGTATATTTAATGCACAGCTCGTTAACTTTCACTTCGGCCCCAACAAGCAGCAGGATCCAATTGGATTCGGTATTTGGAATAGGGATTTCGGTATCGGGATCGGGCTAAGTTCGTTAGTTATGTGAACGAGCGACGCGGCAATAATGGCAACCAAGTACGAGCGCATTTTAGGCGATTGCAGGGCGAAGAATATACTCTGGGAAGACCCCGATTTCCCCGCCGTTCAGTCATCCGTCTTCTACTACCAGACGCCCCCTTTCACCTTCCAATGGAAGCGGATCGCGGAGCTGAGCACCGCCCAAGCCCAGACACAGACACAGACGCCGTCGTCGTCATTGCAACATCAGCAACATCAGCTACAGAGTCCGGCTGTGTTCCTCAACGAGACCGCCGAGTTCGATGTGGTGCCCGGTAAGATGGGCGATCGCTGGCTGGTCTCCTGCCTGGGCGTGCTCTGCTCGCTGCGCAATCTCTTCTATCGCGTCGTCCCAGCCGATCAGAGCCTGTCCAAGGCCCAGGGCGTCTTCCGCTTCCGATTGTGGTGGTGCGGCGAATGGGTGGAGGTCCTCGTCGACGATCGTCTGCCCACCATCAACGGTCGGTTGGCCTTTATGCAGCCGCAGGCCTCCAATTGTTTCTGGGCCGCCCTGCTCGAGAAGGCGATTGCCAAGCTGCACGGCTCCTACGAGGCCCTCAAATATGGCACACGATCCGATGGCCTTACCGATCTGCTTGGCGGCGTCGTCCGTTGCATGCCCATCGATCCGGATACCCTGCGGCCGCAGACGCTCAAGGATCAGCTGGCCACCACATGCATTGTCACTTGCCTGGCGGTCAAGAGTGCCGCCGCCATGGCCAAAAAGAATATTGCCGAGCGCCTGTCCAACGGCATAATGCTTACGGTTAACTACAGGTGAGTTCTATAACCCGATAATCCCCCCTTCGGCTGATCTTTACATTCTGTGATCCTCCCTGATAGACTTTCCAGCCTGGACAAGGTGGAGACCCTGATGGGGGACTCGGTGCAGTTGGTTTGCGTAAGGGATACATTCTCTAGCAAGCCCTTTGGCGACAAGACGCACTTCACCGGCGATTGGTCGCCGCTTTCAAAAACCTGGGAGCGTGTCTCATCCGCGGAACGGACGCGTCTGGTCAGCCAGCTGGCACCGGGCGAATTCTGGATGTCGTTCTGCGACTTTGTCCAGGTCTTTACCACGCTAGAGGTGGTCTATCTGGATACGGACACGGCCAACGATGAGGAAATGCTCAAAAATCGCCCCAAACACTGGAAGATGAAAATGTACCAGGGACAGTGGAAGCGTGGTGTTACGGCCGGGGGATGTCGCAACCATGAGTCCTTCCACATCAATCCACAGCTGCTGATCTCCGTGCAGGAGCGCCAGGAAGTGGTGGTGGCCCTCAATCAGCACACAGCCGTCGAGCCAAAGGTAATTGGCTTCACGATGTACACGTGGGATCGCGACTACAGTCTGACGGAATGCCTGCAAAAGGATTTCTTCAAGAATCACGTCAGCTTCCTCAACTCGGACTATGGCAATACGCGTCACGTCAGCTACCACACGCAAATGGAGGCGGGTCACTATGTCCTCATACCGACCACGTATGAGCCAGCGGAGGAGGCACACTTCACCGTCCGCATATTGGGCACGTCCGTCTTCCGGCTGTCGTGCTTGGAGACACAAACGATGATCCTGCTAGAGCCATTTCCGGCGCTCAAAAGCGAAGACGACCGGACCGGAGTTGCGGGGACAACGACGAAGGTGAAGAGCGTCTGCCAGTATGAGCCCGTGTACATGCAGCTGGCTGATGAGAACAAGACCATCAATTGCTTCGAGCTGCACGAACTGCTGGAGGCCTGCCTGCCCAACGATTACATCAAGGGCTGTGCCAATATCGACATATGCCGCCAGGTGATTGCGCTGCAGGACAAGACTGGAAGCGGACGCATCACCTTCCAGCAGTTCAAGACCTTCATGGTGAACCTCAAGTCGTGGCAGGGCGTCTTCAAGATGTACACCAAGGAGAAGGCCGGCATTCTGCGTGCCGAGCGTCTGCGCGACGCTCTCTGTGACATTGGCTTTCAGCTGAGCACCGACATCATGAACTGTCTCATCCAGCGGTATATCCGCAAGGACGGCACTCTGCGTCTCAGCGATTTTGTGTCGGCCGTCATTCACCTGACCATCGCCTTCAATCAGTTCCATCTGAAGAATTACAGCCAGGTGAATGTCATAGAGGTGCATCTGCATGACTGGATCAAGAGCATACTGAGCTGCTAACTTTTCTCTTTTGGCTTTCGCTTCGATTTTGAGGTTTCGATAGATCCAGGATTAATGCTTCTTATTTTTCGATCTTAACTGGAAGAAATTACCTGAGAACTCATCGGTTTTTATGCAAAGCATTCCCGGAACTCGACAGTGTATCAATAGATCTTACTATATATAATATATATATATGGGCACGTTGTAGCTCTCTTGGCTCCCAGACCTCTTTTCCTGTGAGAAAAACGTTGCTGCGATGCTCGATTGGCGACAGTCCCTTGAATTTTCATTGTTTTCTGTAATAATGCTCCATCATTCTAAATTGGTGCCCATGTATCTTTCCTTTTCAACTCTTATCTTTCGATTTCAAATCAATTCCTTAAGCCCTGGATCTTTTGGTTACCATTATCAAAATTAAGCGAAATCTGAGTGTAAAAAGGCGGCCAGAGGCAGAGGTGTATAGTTATAGTGTAGTACTACCGAGAATTTTATTTTTTATTTGTTCTTATGTCTACTATTAAACGAGCGCTAAAGGCGAGACGTGTTCAGAGTATTTACCAAAATGTACGTTTTAATTATGAAACATACTACCAAAGGCAATATGGAGAATAAGATGCGTAACGCAAACAAATCTAGAATACTTAATACTCTCTTATACTCTTCTCTCTCTCTGTCTTGAAGCCCAGAAGCTTCCCTAAGAACTTCGTTACAGCGTTACGCATCTTGTTCTTTATATTGTCTCTGATATCCCAGAAGGTATGTATATCTGATAGCTCCCAGTGGTTCGAATTGCGCGATTAGTTAAGATTATCTGACGTATAGTTTGTTATGTAATGTACGGTACGAACGTAGGAGTGTACAAGCAATTCATGGCGATGCGAGTATTATGTGTGCACTATATAGTATGTATATATAGTACACTATTCTTAATCAACATAGTAGTGGGCTTAGGAGGCAATCGCATGTGCGTGGGCCTCCCAAATAGTCTGCTCCTGTTCCTCCTCCTGCTCCCACACACCGACTTAAAATATTCTAAAGTATACAAAAAAAAAACCAAAATCAAAATCAATTAATGTATAAATACTGCAATCTGTAGTTAGTAATGGACGACGACTGGGCCCGGACCCTGCCTCCAAGTGTATTTTACAAGACGCAACTCTGAGCGGTCCTTTTACATCGATGTGCCATTGTGCGAGGAGGCGTCGCTGATGCGGCGGGAGAGCGTCGTCTTGCGGCTAATGGACATGGTGTTCGCGTTCTGGTTCGAGGCGAGACCAGTGCCGCCACCGCCACCGATGCTGCCACAGTTGGAGTTGTAGGTTGGGCCAGCACCGGTCGGGGTTCCATTCGCCGAGTCCAAGGTTCGCATCGGTGATCGCTTCAAGGAGCCGGTGACCTCGTGGGGCTCTTGATAGCCAGAGTCCATGTCATCGTGGTACGAGTCCATCAACGGTGTGGGGTCCTCATAATCATAATCGACAAAGCCATTGTTGTCGAACGACTGAAAAATAACAAAAGATAAGGTAAAAATTAACATAGTTTCTCATAACCAATCTCCGGTTAAGCGTAACTCTCAATATAAAATCTAAGAAAGGTTTCGCAGTTCAACAAATTGTAGCTGTTGACAAAAGTCCCAGCCAGCATTTCAAACAATTTTGAATCACATTACGAGTCTTTTTGATTCCTCCATCTGATTAAAATAGTTCCAATGCGTAATAACTCTTCCGTGATGAGACTTATTTTCGAACCGTATTCAAAATCAGTTTAGACTTATTTTCGAGTAGTTTTCAAACCATTAAAGATATTCAATAACATGTTTCCCTAATTAGTTTTTAAGTTTTTTATAAAGTTAGTTTGGCTATCTTCAGAAAGTTCTACGAATCAAAAAAGTGACAAAAGGCTCCTTCAAAAGAATTTCCATAGGTAATGCTAAGATTCAGGCTCAACCAGACTTTAAGAAAGTACAAAAAATGAAAAAATTATAAGAATAGCTCTATTATAAAAGGCTAAAGTCCACAAATTGCAGGTTGTTCGAGGACTCAAGTAAAAACAAAATCGAGAGAACTATTAAGCTTGGCGCTCTTCTATTACCCTCTCTCTTTAGAGTGCGAGAACCGTTATTGCTCTCTTTCTTGCTTTTCCCAAAAATAAATGAGCTCTCGTTCGGTATTGCTTGTACATTGAAGGCAAAGCTTCGCTCTCTCTTTTAGAGCTTGCTCTCTACTTTTGTTTTTTGAAGCAGGAAAAACGCATCACTGCAGAAAAGGAATTCTCTCTTTCGCTGTAAGCAGGACACCGCTTTCTCTCAAACGCTGTGCCTGGCAGAATACAAGCAGTAGCGAACGAGAGAGTTTCTTTTTAGCTTTACTCTAAAAAGAGATCTTCTTCTACCTCAAATATAAAAGCGGGATTGCAACCTTAGATAAATTTCTCTTACCTTGACAAAGGATTGCGAATGCTTCGCATAGCCGCGGAACACCTGGCTGTGTGACTTTCCACGATAGTCCACCGACTCGTAGTGCCCCCCGTCCTGCGAGTTCTCGATAATAAAGTGCCGGGTGCCATGGGGCGTCAATGTGGCCCAGAGCAAGCGGCTGTCGTTAACCAGCTGGCTCTGCAACAGATCCCGGCTATTGGCCGTGGCGCAGGGATACAGAATGCCGCCGGAGGTGAAGGCATTTGACTTGGTGGCATCGCCCAAAGCGCTGATGGCCGTCTGTTTAATGTTAGCGTCCTGATACGAGAAGAAGGAGCTGCAGGAGACACAAGATTGAACCGATTAGACACAGGAAAACAAAGTCGAGCGAGTGGACTTACTCCCTGCATCTGATGACAATGAGGGCCAGGAAGCAGCCGAGCACAAAGATGCCGATACACGACGAGACAAACAGCCAGACGTTCTCCAGGCTCTTGGAGTCACTTCGCACCAGCTCCATGAGGGCGTTGCCGCTCTCGTTGTGCTGCTGCCCCTGGCCGCACATGAAGGCGGCAAAGCACGGCTGCGACTCATTGGAGGGCACCAGCGCCTCAACAGTTGCCGGCTTTGAGATGAGGAACGATGGCAGCGGTGGTGGCGGCATCGACAGTATAAAATCCGGCGGCGGCCCGGCCAATTGATCGCAGCTGCCCACACAATTTCCGAGCAGTATGTTCATTTTTGAAGCTGCCATAAAAAAAAACAGAAGGAAGAGAGAGGAGCACAAACGGGATAAGTGGAACCGTTGTGGAATGCAGAATGAGGTGTATGCGCCACCTCAGGTGCTACTAATCAATAGATTCGCGCTCGTATTCGGACTCCGACTCCCGGATTCATGTGTATCTGTGTGTTCGCCACAACATTTGCTTTTTTGGGGGTGGATTTTGCACTACTCTAGCTAGTAGCTACTATTGCTCCATTATTGCTTTCTTTGTTTCTTAACCTTTGCATATTAATTCATCTAACTTGCACTAATATTTATCCGTAATTTATGCAATCAGAAATGGACTCAAGTCCAAGGATTTGGCGAATTCCCTTGCTCCAGTGAGCTGACAATAAAACGATGGAAAACACACAATCCCTCTCAGAAAATTCCCTTACATGCTGGCCTTAATTTCCACAAAAGGAATATCTGCTTTTCGAATATCCTTGCCAAGCAAGTTAGTTGAAAATACTCAGCGCACAATTACAGAAAGTTTATAAACAATTTCAAACCTTTCAAACACTATGTCTGGGCTCCTGTGCAGTTAAGAATATGTCCAACCTCGAACTGAGTAACGGAAACTATCCCGAAATCCACGGGCCCCCCAAAACAGACAGAGGTGCGCGCGCATCTCCCCCAGACGCCGATACATGGTAACATTGAAAGTAACCAGTTATCGGTAATCAGAGCACGCACGTACGTGCACCCCTGCTTCCTTGGCCACACCCAGGTGTGGGCGGGCTTCGTCTGTGCGTGTTTACAAAACACACACTCCAGTGTGCCAGGGGTGCCACCGAAATCGCTCCTGAATTTGAAATTAACTGAAATTAAGGGCCAAAAGTGTGTAAAAATATGTAATTTTATACTTTTGGGTACATCTTAAAAATGTTTTTAAGCCCACAAACATTTCTGGGGCTTCTCGGTTTTATATCACCTTTATCTTAGTTAGTTCAGATGAAATTACTAGTAACTACTAGTAGAAACTAGTAAATATAATATATAAAATAAATGGGGCGCTCCAGAAATCCCTAGGTGTGGTGTCAAAAATGATGCTACGAAATGTTCCATTAAAAAAAAAACTAATTTACACTGAATTTCGTACATCAAAAAGTTGCATTGCATAATTTTTAAAAACAACGCAGTGATTATATTCATATTCATCGTGGATGGATCGTTTCTAAGTCAGCTATAGAAGCGGATCTATTTTATAACATTAACACCGTAGTTCTAAATCATACAAGATGCCTTTATCTAAGAGAAGTCCGAAAAATATTGAAAAATAACAATGTTATATATCTTTTTTTTATAATTTTATGATACTTTCCAACTTATTTATATGTATACTATCTGCAACGGATATAAGACTATTTAATGGTCGACAAGGACTCGCGTACTGCAATGCTAACTCGTGACTATAATTAAAATACACCATCAGGGTCAGGGCTACCATGGAACCACGGTGCTGCATTCCGTGTGGTTACGCCGAATCTGTAGTGAAATAGAATAGATCACTGAGAATTCCTATAGAATCCCTATCTTAGAATTCTATTTCCTACCTATAAATTTTTAAATCAATTTCAAAAGTAGCCAGAACGGTTAATTAGTTCAACAGTCAATATAAACATATAAAGGCATTCTATAAAATGATAAATATGAAATATAATACATAAATCCAAAAATATAAAGGATAAGTGCTTTATAATTATAATTTATTTAGAGACATTTACGTTTTTTATTCATGTATCTAACATGTAGAACTCAGCGAAAAGATATTAATAATATTATTTATATTAGTTCATTATGTACACTACCGTTGTCGGGCAACTCATTTGTGGTAAACCCCACCAATATCACATTTCGGGTCAGCGTTTCTCAATTCAGAGGTAACACTGACAAGTGTCGAGTGACAAGTGGAGTTACTTCTTGTCGGCGTAGGTCATCACGACGCCGACCACCAGGGCCATGACGGTGAAGCCCTGGGCTGCAATCCTGGTGCGCATCATCAGCTGTGACATTTTGCGATTGCCCGTCCGGAAGTTGTACAGGCCCATCGTTAGGGCTGCGGTGGTGGCCAAGCATCCTGCATGCGAAACAACAACGATGGATTCATTCATTTATTTTGTTTTTATTTTACGTAACCCGGCTGGCGGCCTGTGCCGGATCGCCGCTCGACCAACTCACCCAACGGAACGAGGGGGTTCTCCTTGATCTTGCGCTGCAGCTTTTCCTTGGTCGTCTCGATCTCGACAACGGGCCCCAGGTCCTGGCGGAGCTGTATCCAATCCAGCTCTTCCTCGGGAAGGTTGACTGGAATTTTCTTCGACATTACTTAGCTTTTCTGTTGTGTTTCTCGGTCTTAAAATAACAAGAGTTCTGTCCAGCGATGTGAAAATTTCAACATAAAATATCGATATTTTTATTTAAAAGCAGAGTGCATGTATATCGTTTTATTTGTTTGCCCAAATATAAGAATATTCATATTTTCTCGAATTCTTCTGATAATATTTGCATTCTCTTTCTAAAAACATACAGCATTTGGTGAAAATTCTGAATTTTGTCCTTAGAAAAATGAAAATAATATAATATCGATGTATCTGCTTAAACATCGATGTTTTTCCACCCAAATTATTATACAGTTATAAGCTGTAATACAAAATGTGATGAAATTGGAAAACGTACTGCAGTAACCTGTTATAATCTGTAATAAAAAGGTGGAAGACACTGCTAAAAACATGGCAACGCTGGTTCATCAGCATTTCCCGAGACGTTCTTGAGCATTATTCAATGGTTTTCTGCATAAAAGCGCCTTTTCTCACACTCCTCCCAGTGCTGCGCACCCAACTTGAGGGTTTAAACACCCAACAAATTGCGATTGGCGGTGAAAATTGTTGAAAAAAACGTGATTCTCTTGCGCAGTCAGGCAACGCCAGACGTTTCAGTGTAGTTGTTGGGTTTTTGTGACCTCACTAACACACCTATACATTGCTGCATTGCTGTTCCTCTCTTTTTAAAATGAGAGAGAGCGAGAGAGAAAAAGAGAGCGAGCTGGGAAGTACAGTCAGACGGGAATACAAAATGAAGCATGTGTATGTAGCAGTTGTTCCTATGTGTGTGACTCTATACGTATATATCTCGGGTATGTATCAATGTGGTTGTATTAATGCACGTCGTATGCTTGTATAGATGATTTTTAGAATTCGGATAGCATGCGTACATACGAAAGGTATGTACATATGGATGTAGGTAGGCTGTAAACATATGTACATACATAAAATCGTTAAAACAAATGCTTCTCTTCCTATTTACTGCCTAAATAGGGACAAGTATACAATATTTTACGACGCATACACATATTTCAGGGCTGTAACATTTGTTTAATTGGCATAAATAAGAATTCGATATTTCTATACACCACCAAGAATGTATGTACGTTTAGCGCTGTGTCATAATAGGGCGGGTGTGAAGCGTTAATGTACATACTTTTATGTATGTACATACGCATGTACGTGTGTACGAAAGTAACAAGCCAAAAATTCTATAAGGCCTGTTTCCCTCCACCACGTGTATGTACATATGCTTGTATACGCTCAGAGAATGAGAGAGCAGTCTGCTCAGTAAACTGTACTCAGGGCTCGGCACACCACCCCGCCTTCACCCCCTGTGGTCCACATCACCATTGGCCGCTCTCATGCGCGCCTCTCGCAGTTACTCACTGAAGGCGTCCATAAACAACCGCCCGCTCTCGCTCTCGCTCTCTCCCGCACACATACACGCACACAGTTGCGCATTCAACGCATACAGAAGTTTGGCTAGCTGGGGTTATGAAGCACAGTAAGGCAGAGACGGCAATTCAATTCAATAGCCTTTGCATTCGTTGTTGGTACTCTCTGTGTGTGTTTTCAATCAGGCGAGCGGCGCGCGTACGAATCATCTTTTCCGCATTGATACCAACAAAACACAGCGATACGCTACTACAATAAAGCAGCGTATGCAGCGCTGTTTGTTTATTTTTTACTAACTAAAAGCAAACGGCAAAACAAACCAAATAAGTCGCCGCGTTTCGCGTTGCTTTCGCTGCAAAAACACACGTTACATTGGCGTTATTTCGTCGTTTCGTGCGTTGTGTCGTCGTTGAGAATCGATGAATTTTGAATTTTTTTTTCAATTTTAAATTGGCGTGTGCTCTGGTGTCTGGTGCTTGCCGTGTGTAAATACATACGTACATACGTGTAATAATCAATACAACCAACAAACCAGCAACTAGCAACGTACATCGTACAACAAACGGCGCAGAACAGTTTTACTGGCTTGAGACTCGACTCCGCTTCCATAGCCATTGACATAGTGCTTTCGTTGGTGTTTGTGTGTGTAGTGCAAGAAGAAGAAGAAAGACGTGGAGAAGAGACGAGGAGTACCCGCTAGTATAGTAACTATTATTCGAAACTGGCAGTGAAAGAGACACCGTGTTCTCCCAAAAACAAAAAATAATAAGTAACACCAATCCGCAATCGAACAGTCGGAGCCGATCCGATCCGATCGCTCACAGTTATGGAGCACTTTCATCAAATACAGGTAAGCTTGTGTGCAGGTATACGTTGCTGCTTTGCGCCCCAACACACTAACACACTCACAATCGCACCACGCCAAACTGAACCCATACTCGCGCGCTCACAGATCATATTCGCATATATTCATTTCTGTTTGTATTTGTATTTGTATGCGCTGCCGTAGCCTGGCGCGCCACCAGCGTTTCTTCCAAGTTAATCGTTTTCCCGCCAAACCAAAAATATAATTAACAAAGCTCATAGAGACATTGGCGCAAATGAAGCCTTAAACCTTTCACGGGATGCTCTCCGACACCTGATGTTCGCTCCTTTGTTTCGATGGAAAGTTTTTGAATGCTTCGCATAGCCGTTAACATGCTGTATACACAAATACAGACATGCATACATACATATATGAATGCATACATATGTATATACATATGGATGTATGTACGTACATACATATGTTTTAACGTATTTTCGTCGTTTTGCTTTGTTTTATGTAAAAAGTAAGCAATGCAATAAGAGAAAGAATGCCTGTGTATGTGTTTGTTTGAGCGCGTGTGTGTGTGCGTATGCATACAAACAAAACGACGCTGTACCAGCGAAATTTTATTTTGCGTGCGCATCTAAGGCCGCCATTTTTTTTATTAGTTTGTATAAACACGTACATACATATATTTATGCCAGAAGCCTACATACATATGTTTGTACATGTGTATGTATTTTGTTAAGCATAAATTTAAATGCATTTTGTAAAAATGCCTCAAATAAGTGCATACACATGTACATATATATGTATGTATGTATGTACATACACATCTGTGCATACGCTGGAAAAATGTGCGATGTACGCACGTTGCGCAGATGTTTGCAAACTTGAATATGCACACAAAATCACAGCTTGCGTAATCTGAAATTGGCTATATTTCCCCCCATGTGTACATATGTAAATATACATAAATGTATGTACAAAAATACATACATATGTATGTACGTGCGAATACTTGGCTCTGAAAATACTTATGTATGTATGCTTTTGCAAGACGCCAGTGTGTGCGCAATACATGCAGATGTACGTACATATGTTCGTGCAAACAGGGTGCTCCATATTTTATGTGGAATATCAATAGCGTTTGGCATTTGTAAAATAATTTATTAGAATAGACTAGTGTCAAGGTGCATCTTCTAACCAAACTTTGCTTTGCGGCGATAAAATACAAAAAAAAAAACAAGGCCTTGGCACACCCTGTACAACAGACATTACAGACTGTGCTTCGTCAATTTCTTGTCTTCGGTTTTGTTGTACATTTTTGCCGAATGCAAAATTCTTGTCGCCCCAATCAGAACGAAATTTCAAATATTATTTTCGAGTATTTTGCAAAGTAATGCGACACAAAACGGAAAAGAAATCGCTTGCCAATCGTTATGCTCTCACGGGCACTCACGCACGATATATCGCTGCTGCCCTGGTTTCGCTTTGGTTCCGCGCTCCAGGCCCTGGAACGGAATCAAAATAAAAACGGTTGATAATCCGATTTCCAAGACACGCGGAACCAGTGCCAGTTCCATTTCCATTCACGCGTCCCACTTCCATTCCCTTGCCCTATTCCAGGAGTGCCTGCGTAGTTGGCTTTTATCTCAACGCTAACAGCTGGTGCTCCGATGCTTAGGTGGTAAACAAAAAAACAAAAATAAAAACAAAACGCGCTTTTGTTTTGATTTGTGATGTTTATGGCTTGTTTTTGTTTGTGGGCGGGCGGCAGTTGTCCCCTCACGAAAGCACCACAAATTCAATGGCAAAGAACTGAAGATGCTTTCCATCTCTGGAATATGTACATGCTGGCTGTGTGGGGATACATACATTTATTTGTATGTGTGTGTATGTAAGGCATGTAAGCTCTGGAATAATTCGAGGGGATTTTACAGAGGGAATTGAAATGCGATTTACGTAGGTTTCTTTTTTTTTAGTACAAAATCCATAAATTAAGAGTTATATTATAAATTTTTGCTAACTTGCAGTTTATACGTAACAGAAAAGTATAGTTATAGGCCTTAAACCTCCGCCTAACAAAACTTGTATTTTGGAAGCCACAAAAGTAAAACTTTAATATTTTTAACTTAAGTTGAAAACTCTGGAATGTGGTAACAACAAATTTGCAATCTTATTTAAATATAATTACCTGCAAAGGCAAAGTTTTTCTTTATTATTTTTGTAATGCATTTTGTAACAATTAATTAGGCAGATAAAGAAGACTTCTTGCTATAAAGCAAACAAAGTTTCTGAGAAAATATTTCCCAAATAAGTTTCTTAATTGAAAATAAATTTAAAATCTTGCTGGAAGGAAGGGGATCCCAAGAAATTAATAGTTTTGATGTTTAGGGAATTTGATATTATGGCTTCATGGAATGAACTTACTAGGTCTCACGAGAAAAGGAGCGATGTATATACATAAATGGGAAAGAGCAGTGTGGCAGTAGGTCCTGCTCGCTTTAAATCAGGGTTGGGTACAAATTGAGTTGGCTTTTTTTTTTTTAGTATTTTTATGTGGATATCATATTTATATATAAATATACCAAAGAAAAGTAGCTTTAAAAGTTCGGATATAATTTAAATTAATAATTTTAGAGTCTAATAATCTTACACTTGTAAAATTGAACTTCTAGAGACTTTCCAAATCAAGTATAGCTTTATTTTTATTCTTGAAACCCTTGATTATGTGCCAATGAGGGTTACCTTGGCTTGTACAAATATTTAGGACCCGATTTCTTTAGTATTTCCCCCTGCACTCTTGTATGATCTGTGTTGGGTGTTGAACTTGGCTATCACATCCCCCATTCCCATCCCCATCCCCATCCCCGTCATCAATGCTAATTAAACGAAACCAAAAATTTCGTGGTTTAGCGGGTGCAATGCCAATCGAACGTTGATGACAACCGATTGGCATTGCATGCGTGTAATCCACACATAATCAGAAATGTTACCAACAAACTATTGATCAGCAAACCATTCAACACTATCAGCAGCAACTGGCTGCGCAGCAACAGCAACAAGTACAACAGCAACAGTTGCAACAGCACCAGGTGGTGGTGCAGCAGAATCAGCAGCAGGCGCATCAAAACAGCTCCAATACCACAGCCGGCGTGGGCACCCAACAGCTGTTCACATACAAAATGGCAAGCAGTTTTCCTAATCCGGCCACAACGATGGCCCAAGTGGTGGCCACATCGAATGCCGCCGGCACCACAGGCTATGATTATCGCCTAAATATGGCCCAAGCGGCCGCAGCTGCCGCCGTACCCGGCTCCCAATGGTGGTATTCGGCTGCCAATCAGGGTCAGGTTGATGCCAACACAGCGGCACAGCTGCAACAGCAACAGCAGCAGCAGCAACAGCAACAGCAGCAGCAACAGCACCAGCAGCAACAGCAGATCCAACAGCAGCAGCAGCAACAGAATGTCATCAACTCGGCTGGGGTAAGTGTCCTCCTCCTTGCTTTCCTTTCCAGACACTAATTGTTCTCTTCTCCTGGCGATTCCACAGAGTCCCATGATCCGAGGCAAGGCTGATGCGAAGCCCAGAGGCCGAATGACCGCCTACGCATACTTTGTACAAACTTGCAGAGAGGAGCACAAAAAGAAGCATCCCGATGAGACGGTGATATTCGCAGAGTTCTCACGAAAGTGCGCCGAGCGATGGAAGGTATGTACTTGCCCCTTCTCTCTCTCCCTCTCTCTCTCTCTCTCTGTCTCTGTCTCTGTGCCTCTTTACTAATACTGATTACAATCTTCTGCAGACAATGGTGGACAAGGAGAAGAAGCGTTTCCATGAGATGGCCGAGAAAGACAAGCAGCGATATGAGGCGGAAATGCAGAACTATGTGCCGCCCAAGGGTGCGGTTGTGGGTCGCGGCAAGAAGAGGAAACAGATCAAGGACCCCAATGCACCGAAACGTTCATTGTGAGTTCGTAGAAAAGTCAATTAACCAACAAATAATCAAGCCTCAAAAGCAACTAACTAACTAACTCCCAAACTGCAAACAAAATGCTCAATTGTAAACGTTATAATTCATTGGCTTACAGGTCTGCGTTCTTCTGGTTCTGCAATGACGAGAGAAATAAGGTGAAGGCTCTCAATCCCGAGTTCGGTGTTGGCGACATTGCCAAGGAGCTGGGACGAAAGTGGTCGGACGTGGACCCCGAGGTCAAGCAAAAGTACGAGTCGATGGCTGAGCGGGACAAGGCTCGGTATGAACGGGTAGGTTCACTTATCAATACTTCTTTGGTTTCTTTTTGTTTTTAACCATGTGTTTTGCAGGAGATGACTGAGTACAAGACAAGCGGGAAAATAGCCCTGTCCGCACCGTCAATGCAGGCGTCGATGCAGGCGCAGGCACAGAAAGCCGCGTTACTTGCCGCCGCTGCCCAGCAGCAGCATCAGCAGCTGGATGAGCAGCATGACGACGATGATGGTGATGGCGATGATGACGAGAACCAATAGGTTTAGCAGTAAATAATACTCTTCAACTATTTATACACACACAAACACACACACAGGCGCGCGCGCAGTGTCGTTCGTTGTTGGGTCATCATCACAAACAAGGCGAAAAGATGAGCATGATGATATATCTCGTTGGTTGATCTATTATCAGGTTGGCCGATGTGTGTTTTGAATATATATATGTATTAAGGGTGTTCCCTTCTCTATTTTTTTTTTGTTGCTCTTTCGGGTTTCCACCTTTTAATAACGATTTAATGGTCACATGTGTAAGTTTGGATTAATAATAGTTTTGAATCAGTGCGCTCCCTTACCTAACTTGGAGATTTCTCATTTCGGAAAATGTGATTTTATTTTCTCCTTTTCCCCCCTTTTTTTTTGCAACTTGGTGCCTCGGTAATTTCTAAAAAAAATCTAGTGGAATCTCTTTACCCCAAAATGGACAAAAACATTCCCAAAAATGAACCATGACTTTCGTAAAAGAAAAAACGAGCATATATATCGTTTCAGCCGATTACTTTTGTCTCTTTTTGTGGGCATTGAAATCGTTATCGGAATGTGGAACCTCGATAACAAAAAAGGTACCCTTTATGTATATATATGTATGCATATATATAAATAATATATAGTTTTTTTTTTTTTAACAATA